>VMDO01006983.1:0-95114 GCA_007922755.1 Pedetes capensis | reverse complement strand
ATACCAACCAGTTTGTAAAAGTTAAGAAGTAGTTTCAAAAGAAAGGGTTGATGTGACTAAAGTCAATGATGATTTAAATGCCTTAAGTTTGGCTTATTACACTTTTTAGTAAGGAAGTTTCATTGAATTTATTCTGTTTCTTAAATATATTTGTTCATTTTATGTAAAGACTTTTTAAAACTCCTAGGAACAGCAACTCCAACAAAATAATATAAGCTTACATTTAATAGATCTCATTTATATACCTCAAACAGGTCTAAAAAGTCCAAGAAAAGTATATTTTTATATATTTGAAATATTGAAAGAAAATATTATGTTCAATTCTTCAGGTGCTCATTTATTTTTCTACTAATACAAAAATATGTGTCTGAGACAAATATAAATAATCTTTCAAGTAATCCTTTACCTGTAAGTTCTTTCATATAAAGGTTTCCTTCAGTCACTTCTCTGGACTTCAGAGAAATGATAGGTGGAGACTAGATGAAGTATCCAAGGTTCTTTCCATGAATAAAAATACAATTACTATAAACTGAAACATTTTTTTCATTTACCTAATTCCTGCTGTTTTTGTTGTGTTTTCCCACATTTTCTCTTTTGGCTTTCCTAAAACCCCCCCCTTTTTTTTTCTTATTTAAGTCATATTCACAGTGGATACACATTTTTCATGTAATCTTTTCCCAACTCAGTGCATTAAGATCAAAGAACCTTATAATTTTAAGATCTTTAAGTATCATTCATTTGCTAGATTAAAAAAATTGCAGACAGAATAAATAAATAAATAAACAAACAAGAGGTACAGGAGAAGGAAGAGGAGGAGGAGGAGAAGGAAGATGAGGAAGAAGAATTTGGCCAAGTTCATACGACTAAAATCAGCCGGAAGGAGCTAGGACTTGAACAGCTTACTTCAGATTCAGGACACCTTTCACTGAACCAGCTGGTACCTCTTTCCTGGGAGGAAAATCATCTCTGCCTTCTCAAAATATTCATTTTGAGTATGCTTTGCTTTTTTATCCAAGATGGCTACAGTACCCACTACTGCATATGCTTTTTTTTTTTTTCTTTCTTTCTTTCTTTTTTTTTTTTTTTAGTACTGGGGACTTGAACCTAGGGCCTTATGCATGCTGGGCAAATACTCCACCAGTGAGCCACATCCCCTGCCCCTTTTATTATGTTCTTATTTTTTAGGGGTCTCCTTAAGTTGTACAGGCTCTCTCTGACCTGGAACTCACAGTCCTCCTGCCTCAGCCTCCTGGTTGCAGGGACTGCAGGTGTGTACCACAGCAACCAAGTCCACGTGCTCTTTAATGTGACATTGATATTTCTTCATCAAAAGATGGACTCTCTGTCCTTTTAAATCAAGGCAGGCTTGTGATTATTTCAACCAATGGACTACAGTGGAAAAGACACTGTGACTTCACAGGCTAAGCCATAAAAGGTGATACAGTTTCTACTAGGTTCATAGAAACACCGGAGCTTGGAGAACTGTACAACCCTGGAAGTGTTGGGCTATTCAGGCCTGACACTTTCAACCTAAGCCACCACGCTGTGAGGAAGCCAAGCTACACGGAGAAGCCATAGGTAAGTGCTGTGGTCAGCCTCCTAGGCTTTGATCAACCCAGCACAGGGGCTAGATATGTGAGTGAAGGAACCTCCTGAAGAGGTCAGCCTCCAGCCTTTGTGTCTTCTCAGTTGAGGTCCCAGACATTGTGATAAGGCAACAAGTCATCTCCACTGTGTCCTGAATAATGGCCAGATCCTCAGACACCATGAGAATAATAAAATAGTCAATGAACTGGGCGCAATGGCACACACCTGTAACCCCAGCCATTTGGAAGGCTGAGGCAGGAAGATTGGAGGTTTGAGGCCAGAAGCAGCTTACACACCTTTACAAGACCTTGTCTCAAAACAAAAATTTTAAAAGGGACTGGGAGTGTGACTTAATGATGGAGCCCTTGCCTGTATGCATGAGGCCATGAGTTTAACCCCCAGTACTTCAATCAGTCAATTAACCAATTATATATAAACAAATAAATACAGTCATTGTATTAAACCACTAAGTTTTGAGGGACTTAATCTATGGTAATGATGTTGTTGGTATATGCCATTGAGTCAGTACCCAATTCATAGCAACCCTGTGTATATTAGGCAAAACAGTATTGTCAGTGCTTCTCTGCTATTCATAGAGTTTTCAATAGCTGATTGTTTTTTGGAAGTGGATTGCCAGGTCCTTCTCCCAAGCCTACAGCACCTGGTATTCCCAGGTGGTCTCCCATGCAAGTACTAACCAGGCCCGACCCTGCTTAGCTTCTGAGATCTGACGGGATCAGATGCCTTAGTGGTACTGCAACTGGCAATATACGGCAATAGTAACCAAAAAAGAAATTAAAAACAAATAAAAGAATAACAGATTCACAGGAATCCTCAGCTATGGGATCTAATATGTTTAGACAGTCTTAACCAGGTTGTTAGGTGTTCCTGTTTGCCCACTTCTAATCAACAATGACAATGGTATAGCCTTGTACTGCAGATATAGCTCTATAGAAAGTGTCTGCTTTGAACTCTGAGGTTCCCCACAAGGATTCAAAATGAATTCTATGTATGCCACTTAGGCTATATTTCCAGCCAGATCATATAAAGTATGAACAAAAAATACAGTGCATGTTTAAAGAATAAATTATTACAATAAAAGTCACATTGCCATTAATCCACCTCAAAATATTCCCTGCCTGGTTTCAAACACACTTATGCCATCATTCACAGTGCCATGTTCTGAAGCAGTTCTGGGAGTCCTGTTTCATGGATAATAAATTGACTTAGATATTCACCATATTTTTTTTAACTACACTGTGTTTGCATCACATTTTCACTACCATACCATGTAACTTAACACTGTAAGAACCTCAAACCATTTACTTTTGCTTTTGAAAATCAGTCCCATTATTTATCTTTCCCCACTTGCCATGTTTGACTTGGCCCATGGACTTTCTCTGCATCCAGGAATGGGCTGTTTCCAGCCAGATGCTTGTACCAATTGTTTATACATACTATCTCTGAGCTTTAGATCTATTCTTTTAGTTTCAACTCCAATACTATAGACTAGGACTCTGCAAACTCTCCCTCCAAGACCGCCTTGTCACCTACCTTCTCCTAGGTTCTGCAAAAGGAGGGTTTCTCACCCTTGGCACTACTGAAGATTCAGGCTGTGTAACTGTCGTTGGGGACTCTCCTGTACACTGTAGGATGCTGAGTAGGATCTTTGCCCTTTACCATCACATGCCTATAACATTCTCCAGACCAGTTATGACCACCAAAAATATACCCCAATATTGCTAGACATTTTCCCCCTGGAAAGCAAAATCACCCACATCACCCCTGTTTGGGAACACCATGCTACAGGGAGACTAGACAAATGGAGGAGGACACCTATACTTCATTTCTTTGCCTGTTAGCAACACTTCAGTGGTAGCTGTGGCTCTCATTTCCAGGTCCTTTTGGCACTACCAAAGGTGACTTCATTGTGCTCCCTCAGGGACAGCAATAGCTGTCCCAAGTGAGGAGAAATCCTCTTCAAAATTTTGATCATCAGTTCCTTTGTGCCTCTGCTCAGAGCTGCAAGGCAATCTCAAATCTGCCCCACTTTTTTTTCTCCAGCTCTAAGGGGCAATGGTGTAATAGTTTCTTCCCAGAGTTATTGCCCCAGAATCCTCTCACTGCACATTCACCTTCCATTATGCATGTAACTACTTCCCTTTGGCTTGAAATACCTACTGTAGGTTCTGTTTTCTGAACTGCTCCATGACTAATAGAATAATAATGACTGCCACCTTGATATAAGCCAAGCAATAGAGCTGCAAGGAGTCTGAGATTTCTTCTTCACTCAGTGGACTTTTACCAAACACCCACAAATAGATAAGCATTGTATGAGACTTTGGGAATAAAAGGTAAACAATATGCAGTCCATGTTATATAGGCAATAAAGAACTACCAAGAGCCAATTGTAGATTGATTAATACCTATAAAAAATGTTTTCAGTCCAGTGCATTGTTTGGCCACTTGCTGATCAGTGTCAAAGGTGTTTTGTATTATTTTTGTCTCTACTAGTTATAATTGTTTGGGGCATGTGTCCTATTTCTTTAGTTTGGCATTTAAATCAAAGATACATACATTGTGATTCAATCACTTTTATCCTTACCAAAAATGCAAGTAACTCCATGACTTATAGTTGCCAAATTATTAGTAAAGGGATAAGAAGAAGTTTACAAAATGGGAATCCTTCTTTGCTTAAATATCCCTGTTACAACTTGGAAGAAATAAGCCAAATTTATTTGGGGAAATGGTGGAGAGTAAGAGAAAGATAAATTGAAGATGCGAACCAGTGATGGTAAATGTTTAAAATTTCACAAAATTATTCAAAATTGACTTGAAAACATAGAAACTACATATATTGGAAATTTTTTGAAAACTATTATTTTTTTAAAGACTCTCAGTTTTATAAGAATGAGTGTTTGGTCTGGGGATATAACTCAGTGGTAGAATACTTGCTTTTTATATAGGAGGCCCTAGGTTCAATCTCAACAGTGGGAATAAGAAAGAAAGAAAAAAGAAAAGAAAAGAAAAAAATGCAAAAAAGATGAAAGAATGAATCTTTCAAGAAAGTTTCCAAATTCTTTCTTATGCTTGAATATGCCTGGTGAGACAAGGAAAGGATGTTAGTCATGACCTTGCATTCTAATCTTGTTTGTTTTGAGACCAGTAACAAATGGCCTCTTCTTTCTTTTCTTCTGTGATAGAATGGGCCTACCAATGATTTAGCTGGATACTTGCAGACATGTAACAACCTAGTAAAGGAAAATGGTAACTATTATGAGGGTATTGGGGTGTCTAACCAACAAGAGGAATGTGCTGGATTACAGGAATGTTGGAACCAGGGTCTTGAATTTCATTAACATTCTTGATATTTCCTCTCTGTCCTGTATATTTATGTAATTTTTCTCTCTCCTTATTGGCCATTGATGCCATTAACTGAGAGCAAGTAAAGTAAGGTTTTGTGGGAATAATAATGAAGACTTCTTATAGCACTCATATCTCATTGCTATAATGCTTCTACCAGCAAAGTAAAGATGGATAATAAGCCAATAGGAATATTAGGTGTGATTTGGTTATGAATCATATCCTGCTCAGTAATATGGGAGACAGAAACCCTAAAATGAAATATTCTTTAATGCTCCATTCAGGGAGCTGATATATAATAGTGTCAACCTAACTAACAGATTCTCCACAGAATAATGATGTGTGGTTGGAAAGAAAATAACATTGCAATGGGAACACATGCACCATAGTAAACTCTGAGCATATTCATGGAGGTTCAGACAAGGGGAAGTTTTAAAGGCAAAAATGAGAAGGATTACATAAAATATTTAGCAAAAATAGTCCAGGTCCACAAGGATTAATAACAAGGGCGGCATTAGTCTGAGATTGAATAGACAGTTGCTGGGCAGATTCCTTGTAAAAGTCATTATTTTTGTGTGTGAGGTTATGGTGGTCTTTGTGCAAGGTTTTGGTTCTGGGAGTTTTCCAAGAGAGTTACTAGAGTTATTAGAAAATTGTGTATGAGAACACTTCTTTCAAACCTGACAGCTTTATTTATTTTTATTAGGTTCTACACACAGGATTCCATTGAATTTTGACAACTTTCACAATATCACTAATAAATACTAACAGTTAAGGTGGGTTATGGCTATTTCTGTCAATCTGGTTATTGTTACTTGGCTCCCACTTTGAATAAAGGCATACCAAACAGGAACTGAAAAGTGTTTTATCAGAGTACTACCACATCCTTTATAATACTCATACATATTACATTCTTCTATTGATTAGAAAAATATACTTAGATATTGACAAAGACCCTACCCTTGACAAAACTCTAGTCAGATTCCTGAATCCTCTAAGTTATGACATGGGCCTAAACTCCTCAACTGGAGCAAGAATTTTACTAAATCCATTTAAATAGAACCTCCCACTCTTAACATCTGGTCAGACTTCTCATCCTTCACCCTTGGTATCTGATCACTCCACTCCCACCTCCATGCTCCATCTTAGTAACTTTCCATCCATTGAATCCCCAATCTTCTCCTTGGTCATAAATCCCCACTTGCTTATGCTGTATTCAGAATCAAGCCCAGTTCTGTACTGAAGTCTCTTTTCCTCTACTGCAGTAGTTTCTGAATATAATCTCTTTACCACTGTACTGCTTAGCTCTGGTTTTCTTTAACAATATCATCCTAAATATGAATTTAAGCAATCTCAGCAAACCAGAACAAATATCTACCAGGTACAATTACTATGCTAAGTGGTTATAGCAGTCAGGAACTAACCATGAAATGGAACCTCTTGAGCATTTAAAACAGATTTCATATAAAGCATAGAGTTGGCTATATGGATAGTGAAAGAGATGAAAAACTAAAAGGTAACAATGAGGCAAGGCAGAGGTTACTGAAGCAGGAAATAGGGATTACAACTCCTAGGCTAAAGGGACAGAGCAGAGGTAGAACTACCAAAGCCCAGGGGCTAAGGGCACATGAGAGGTGAACATGGTGTTATAAGGTTAGCAGGAAGTAGGCCATGAAGATGACAGGATGCTGCCAGATGCACCACCCATGGTGAAGAGGTCAGGAGTAATTCAGCTTCTCCTTCACCCACACCTGTAATCCCCCACCAGTTTTACCTACTGACTGGGTCCAGTTGGAAGCTGGGAACCTGCATTCATACATGACCAAGAGCAGAGGAAAAGTCAACAAACACGTGGGCCTGAGGGCTAAAATACTACAGTTGGGTAGTTATTCATTCAGAATCTTATTTAGTTTGTGTAACACTCAGTGAGGTATTATTACCTACTTCTACAGGTGAAGAGATAAGCTCATAGAAGCTAAGTGACTTGTCCAAAGTGTCAAGGCCTATAAAGAGTAGATCTGAAAGTTTCACCAAGGGCTATGCTGGTATAAAGCCCCTGTCACTTTCTCAGCAGAGGTTTCAACATCATAGCCGGGCTTTGCAGCTTTTAAGTCTTGAAGAACAATTTCAAAGAGCACCATGACCCTTCTGGGATACAAAATGGGAAGATTCTAAGGCACAAAGACACACTGGCACATTGCAAGATTACAAGACTCAAGAGCCTGGCTGTAGACAGTGAGCCTTTTAATTAAACAAAACAAAGATTCTGCCCTAACTTGTTACATAAATCATTATTGTTCAGCTTAATGGGGCTGCCATAAACCTAATAACCTGAAGGATTTGCAAGCATTTTAATGAAAAATACACTGGCATTTTAGAGGAAAGTAATTCAGCCCAGAGAGACAGAGTTTGGATACAGAGGAGATTTATCCTAGGAAGTCAACAATAAGCTCTGTTGCTGGGGTGATGTAACACATTAGCAAAGATGAGTTTATGTGATAAGTTGCTGCAAGCAAAAAAGCAGAACATGAAGACAAATAGAAGGGCACAGGGCACAAGAGAAGCAGATGTTAGGGAAGATGATAAGAAATGGTAGGTAAATGGCGAGGAGAGAAGGTAAGCTGTTTTGTAGAGAAAAAGTCTATCTTGAGAACATGAAATTACTACGGAAATTTACTGGGTTTGTGTTTAGAAAGCTGCCAGTTTATGACTAACTTGTACAGGCTTATAAGGTTGAGTAATGTGGAAAAATTTTAGGCAGCCGTACCACTGTGGCGTCCGATCCCATCAGATCTTGGAAGTAAAGCAGTGTCAGACCTGGTTAGTACTTGAATGGGAGACCACCTGGGAACACGAAGTGCTATAGGCTTGGCAGAAGGCCCTGGCAACCCACTACCCACCCCCACACAAAAAAAATCTGCCATTAAAAACCCTATGAATAGCAGAGAAGCTGTAACAATACTGTTTTACCTGCTGTATGTAGGGTCACTATGAGTCAGATACAGACTCCATGGCGGCAACAACAATGTAGAAAATTCCTCTTCATAGGTACTTGCAAGCAGGTGTTTACATATTGTGATCTCCATAGCACAATAGGGGCTAAGGTTTAACCCACTTGAGAGAGTACTGCTCTGTGCACTCTGAAGCCCTTTGTTGGATCCCCAGCACCACAGAAATGGGAAAAGGACATGGAAGCCCACTCCTAAAACAATCTCCAAAACAATGGGCCATCAAAAATCCTATGAGGGTTGCTATGAGTTAGAGTGAACTCAATGGCACCTAATAACAATAGCCAAGTAGCTTAATGAAGGCTCATATAGACCATCCCCCACACGTCTGTCAGTTTGTCATACTGTGGGGGCTTGTGTGTTGCTGTGATACTGTACCAATACCAGATACCAGCAGTGTCACCCATGGTGGACAGGTTTCAACTGAGCTTCCAAACTAAGACAAACTAGGGAGCAGGACCTGGCAGCTCACTCCTGAAACAATTAGCCACTGGAAATTCTATGAACAGTACAGAAACATTGTCAGATATAGTGCTGGAAAATGAGCCCCCCAGGTTGGAAGTTACCCAAAAGACAACTGGGGATGAGTTGTCTCCTCAAAGTACAGTCCACCTCAATGACAGGAATGGAGTAAAGCCTTAGGGACCTCCATAAACTGATGTGGAATGATTCAAAATTAGAAGGAATAACTGTAAACATCCATCAATAATTGGAATGTGGAATGTACATGATATGAATCTAAGAAAATTAGAAATCATTAAAAGGGAAATGGAATACATAAACATTGACATTCTAGGCATCAGTGAGCTAAAGGGACTGGCATAGGATATTTGGAATCAGATACTCATTTGGTCTATTATGCTTGGAATGACAGATTAAAGAGAAATGGGGTTGCATTTGTCATTAAAAAAGACATCTCAAGATCTGTCCTGAAGTACAATGCTGTCAGTGATAGAATAAGATCCATATACCTACAAGGAAGGACAGTTAATATGACTATTATTTAAATTTATGTATCCACCACTAAGGCCACAAATGAAGACAGATAAGATTATTTTTTAACCAGCTTCTGCAATCTGAAATACTTTGGACATGAAATCAGGGTGTACTGATAATTACCAGTCACAGGAATGCAAAATTTGGAAAGAAAGAAGTCTCAGTAGTCAGAAAATATGGCCTTGGTGATAGAAATGATGCTGGAGATCACATGAAAGAATTTTTTCAGACCAATGATCTTTTCATTGTAAATACATTTTTTCACCAACCTAAATGGCAACTGTATACGTGGACATCACCAGGTGGAACATACAGGAACAAAATTGACTACATTTGTGGAAAGAGATGATGGAAAAGCTCAAAATGAAAAGTCAGAATGAGACCAGGTATTGATTGTGACCAGATCATTAATAGCTCATATGCAGGTTCAAACTGAAACTGAAGAAAATTAGAACTAGTGTATAAGAGCCACGATATGACCTTGAGCATATCACACCTGAGTTCACAGGCCACTTCAATATAGATTTGGTGCTTTAGACACTAATGATTGATGATCAGACAAGTTGTGGCATGACATTAAAGATATCATTCATGAAGAAAGTTAAAGATTATTGAAAAGACAGGAAAAAAATTGAAATTACTTGTCAGAAGAGACTCTGAAACTTGCCCTTGAATTAGAGCAACCAAAGACAAAGAAAGGAGAAGGACCCAGCAACCCACTCCCAAAAATCAATCCACCATAGAAAACCCTATGAATAGCAGAAAAGCACTGACAGTAGTGTGTTGCCTGTTGTACGTAGGGTCGCTACGAGTTGGACACCAACTCCATGGCACCTAACTACAACAACAAAGTTAAAGAAAGAAATGAGGAAGTTAAAGAACAAAACAGAAGATTTCAAAGGGCAGTGTGGATGACAAAATCAAATATTATAATGATATTTGCCAAGAGCTGGAGAAAGAAAACCAAAGAGAACATGCTCTGTTTTTTGTTTTTTGTTTTTTGTTTTTTGGGTTTTTTTTTAGCTAAAAGCATGGAAGAAAAACATTCAAGTTTCAAATAGCAATAGTAAAGGATTCAACAGGGAAAATATTAAACAATGCAGGAAACATCAAAAGAAGATAGAAGGAATACACAGTCATTACACAAAAAATCAGTGGATGACCAGCCATTTCAAGAGGTTGCATATGATCAATAACCAAAGGTACTGAAGAAACAAGTGGAAGCTACCTTGAAGGAACTGGCAAAACAGAAGGCTCCAGGAATTGATGGAATACCAGTTGAGACATTTCAACAAACAGATGCAGCATGGAGGTGCTAACTTGTTTATGTCATGAGATTTGGCCAACAGCTACCTGGCCAACCTACTGGAAGAGATCCATATTTGTGCCTATTCTTAAGAAAGGGGATCCAATGAAATGTGGAAACTATGTGATATTAATATCACATGCAAGTAAATTTTGCTAAAGATCATTCAAAAGTGACTGCAGCAGTGTACAGACAGAGAACTGCTGGAAAATCAAGCTGGGTTCAGAAGAGGGCATGGAACCAGGGACATCATTGCTGATGTTAGATGGATATCAGCCAAAAACAGAGAATACTAGAAAGATGTCTCTCTTATTGATTATGCAAAGACATTTGATTGTGTAGATCATAACAAATTATAGATAATACTGTAAAAAATGGGAATACCAGAGCACCTAATTGTACTCATGACTAATATGTATGTGGACGAGGAGGCAGTCCTTCTAACAAAACAAGGACACACTTCTTGGTTTAAAGTCAAGAAAGGTGTGCATCAGGGCAATATCCTTCTACTGTACCTCTTTAATTTCTATGCTGAGGAAATAATCCAAGAAACTGGACTTTATGAAGAACAATGGGGCATCATGATTGGAGGAAGACTCATCAGCAACCTGCATTATGCAGATGACACAATTCTGCTTGCTAAAAGTGAAGAGGATTTGAAACATTTACTGATGAAGATCAAAGAACACAGCCTTCAGTATGGATTGCACCTCAATATCATCAAAACAAAACTCTTTAGTACTGGGTCAGTATGCAACTTCATGTTAAATGGAGAAAAGATTGAGGTTGTCCAAGATTTTAATTTACTTTACTTGGTTCTACAATCAACACCCATGGAAGCAGCCATCAAGAAATCAAAAGACACATTGCACTAGGACTCATAGCATTGCATTGGGAAAAGTTGGTGTAAAAGACCCCTTTAAAAGTGTTGAAAAGTAAAGATGTCACTATAATGAAGGTGTATCTGACTCATGCCATGGTATTTTTAGTCACATTGTATGGTTATGAAATCTGGACATTAAATAAGGGAGACAGGAAAATTAATGCTTTTGAATTATGGTACTGAAAGTGAATATTGAATATGCCATGGACTGCCAAAAGAACCAATAGATCCATCCTAGAAATACCACCAGAATACTCCTTGGAAGGAAGGGTGGCTAGATTGTGTTTTAGATATTTCAGACATGTTGTCAGCAGGGACCAGTCCCTGGAGAAGGACATTATGTTTGGAAGAGTGGCAGGTCAATGAAACAAAGGAAGACTCTCAACTAAATGGATTGACACAGTGTCTGCCACAATGAGCTTAAACATAAAAAAAGATCATGTGCTTGGCACAAAATTAGAGAGTGTTTCATTCCATTGTAAATAGTCTCTGAATCAGACTCTACTCAAAGGCACCTAACAACAACAACATATGGACCATGGCTTCAGTTATTTCCCTGGAATCTTGTGAATGTTTTTTAAATTCTTGATTTATGATTTTTTTGTACTTTGGTATTTGTGTTAACTTTCAGATTTCTATTGTTTGCATTTTGTGTTGTGGAGACAAGCTATGCTCAGAATTCTCTCATGGGCTTCTTTTGGTCTCCTATAATCTAGTAATAGGCCTAATTGCCACTCCATAGCTGAGCTATTAAAAAGCCTTGACTCTGTTGGCCACAATGATTACAAAGAGATGGCACACAGAAAAACTCAAGCTCATCAGAATATTATCACTAGGACTTTGTCAACTTGCAGATCATGATTTTATTAGGATACAACATTGTAAACAGTGGTCAAACACATTACCAGCAGAGGGAGAAATTTGGTGAGCAATAGGAGAAAATGAAGTGATATACTAAGAAGAAGGGAGAACCAAGAAGGAATGTGTGCCAACAGTTTTTCAGTTCTGGTTGTCTTTCTGAGGTCCCAGATGTCATGGTTCATGCAGCTCAGATCCTCCCAACAAGTCCTTCTATGCCTTACAACTAATTTCCTTGCTTAACGTAGTTGATGTAGGTGTAATGCCAGCAATTCAAATACTGGTGCAATTTCCTTAAACCCTCCTCTTCCAAATTGATCACCATGAAAACCAAAGCTGCATCCCCCCACCACAACCCCTCACCTTTACTTTCAAAGACGTTAACTCCAATAACTGAAATCCAGCATCCTTGCATCCTGTATCATACTGTGAATAGATCACGCAACCTGACAGCCTGTTGTGTGGACAGCCTCGTAAAAATCACTTATCCCACCATATGTGAGTTTAGTAGATTCTACCAAAGTTTTGGCGGCATCCTATGGCACAGCCATGTGACATACCTCATAGCCTTATTTCCATTCCCCACCCCTTCCTCTCTTGTATTTATGACTATATCCATATGATCTTGAAACCCCAAGCACAGTCGTACCTTGGCACTCCCACTGCGCCATGATCAAACATCAAACATCTTCATCCTTGACCCATATATTTGAGAAAATTCTGGTTCAGTACTAGACCACTTGCTTGGTCCTCAACCATTGTGTTAAACCTGTATGAGTTGCTTCCAGGAGAAACAAAAGGGAAATCATCATTCTGTGTGTTGATTTAAAGCAGTAAAGACCTGTCCTGGTGCTGCATTCATGATTCCATGTCTTTATGCATATATGTACACATATATTCATTCATGCATTCATTGTTTTTTTAAAAGTATTTATACATATATATATATATATATATATATATATATATATATATATATACCATTTAATCATCATGGCACCTAAGAAAGTTTCTTGTGCTAAAAGTGGAAGAAGAGGAAGATGGTAAGAACAATGATTGAATTTTAAAAAAAAACTTATTGTAAGTATGTGAGTGGCATACATGTATCTGAATTAGCTATTCAGTATGGTGCTTGAACTAATAAGTATATTTAAATTATTTCTTATGGGAAAAAAGTGCTTGGCAGTAGAATTGATTGGCATCTTGACCAGTCTTACCAAACGGATTATGGTGTAGTTCTGAGACACCACTGTGGTTTGTTAGGATTGCATTTCCACCTCTGTGAGTATAATAGCATGACCCAATGCCACTGAAAGGGAAAATTAAGGCTAAAATGCTTAACTTCATGAGAGGTGTCATTCAGAATAGTATTCAAACCATGACTTCCTTCTCTAGTTGTATATTTTTCTCAAAGATTATATGTGCAATTTGCTTTATTTTTAATATTTAGCATATTCTGAGTGTACTTAGCAAACTTCTTGTTGTTAGGTACCATTGAGTCAGTGTCCCACTCATAACAACACTATATACAACAGGTGAAACAGTAATGTTAGTGCTTCTCTGCTATTCATAGGATTTTCAATGGTTAATTATTTTAGGGGAGTGGGTTACTGGGTCCTTCTCCCAAGCCTACAGCACCTGGTGTTCCCAAGCAGTCTCACAGGCAAGTACTAACCACATCCGATCCTGCTTAGCTTTGGAGATCTGACGGGACCAGATGCTATTGTGGTACAGCTGCATGCATAGCAAACTTGGAGTATCTCAAATATTGATTTTATTCTATAAAGTCCATCTCTATTCTAAAGGTCTCCCTCAGAGCCCTCTGTCTTTCTATTACTAGCTGGATTGGTTGCTTTTAAATCTATTACACAGTGGTCCTTATGAGACTTCTCATCAATTTATTTTGGGGGGCTGATTTCAGTATTTCATTGTGCTTTCCTCACTTGGTTCATTCTCTCCTTTTGTTGCACAAATCCTTATTAAGAAAATATTCAACTTTGTGAAAGTTTATATATAGATAATTTGTTGGATAGAAATTTCTAGATTGGAAATAACTTTATGACAGAATTTTTAATTTAAGTGCCATTATTTTCTATTTGCCACTACAATTAAAAATCTGACATCAGTATTTATTAATATGGGTAGGCAGGGAGACAGGGGACAATAAAACATCAAGGTAATCTGATGGTTATGGCCTTATCCAAGTATAGACTACATGACTTCATACTGTAGGATGCAGCTGTACTGTGCAAAGTAATTAGCTGTGCTCTGGAGGAGAGTTACCTGTGTACTTAAGGAGACACTGAGACACTAAAGTTCAGCTAGAGACTCATTAACATCTCATTGTAATTGCTGTTTTGTGCCTGCACATCTCCCTAAATCTCCATGTACATTCCAAAAGTTACATGTTTGGCCAAACCACTTCTCCTTCCCTGGTTCCTGGAAATGTCCTTAGTTCCCAGAAATATCCACAATTTATGTGCATAGGATTAGCATAAGATTTCCCTTTAACCTATAAAAGTCTCCATCTCCAGAGGGGCACTAAAATGGTCAATCAACTGATTGAGGAATAAAATATGATATATCCACACAATGGAATATTACCCAGCAATAAGGGTGATACATGCTCAACATGGGTGAACCTTAACAATATTCTAAGAAGCCAGGCACAGTAGGCCACATAGAGTATTTTTCTATTTATATGAAAAACCAGAATAATAGAGAAAGAAAGTAGACTAGTGTTTTCCAAGGGCTACGTGGGTGGGAACCTACAGCCATACCACTGTGGCATCTGATCCCATCTGATCTCAGAAGCTAAACAGGGTTGGGCCTGGCTAGTACTTGGATGGGAGACTGCCTGGAAACACCAGGTGCTGCAGGTTTGGGAGAAGGTCCCGGCAGCCCACTCCCAAAAAGCAATCAGCCACTGAAAACTCTATGAACAATAGAGAAGCATTGACAGTAGTATTTTGTCTATTATACATAGGGTTGCTATGAGTTGGACACCAACTCAGTAGCATCTAACAAGGAAGGTGGGAGGGAGGGATGGACAGTGATAGCTAGTGGCTATAGGTTTTCTTTTGGGAGGAGATAAAAATGTTCTAAAATTGCAGTGATAGTCACACAACTGAGGGATTATATTAAAAACTCTTGAGTTAGTGACATTAAATAGGTAGATTTAGTAGCATGTGGATTATCTCTCAAGAAAGCCATTATGGGAACAAGATGAGAGAAGAGACAAAAGTTTCTGAGGTCATCTTCTGTGCTAAATAACATGGATTTTTGAAAAGTTACTGATACTTTGGCTTTCAATTTGTTTAAATACCTTTAAATACATTTGTCTGTTATGTCAGGGAAATTGTTAAGATACAATTGTTCATATAACTTTATTGAGGGAACTGATTAGATGACATGATCCGTGATAACAGATACTATTTTGCCAAAATCTCTCAAATGGAGTACTTGTAATATGAGGGGTTACTTGGACAAAATCAACTTCTTTATTTTTTATATTTTCATTATTTTCTATTGATATTTATATTTTATGTAACACTAAGTGAGTCTATAGAAAGTGATTTAAACTATCAACATTTGTTCTTGGTAACATGCAGAGACTTTGAAAACCACAAAACAAAAGCACCTACTGACTCAGGACCACCCCAAGATATATGCGCTTAAGAGATTTTATCACTAGTATAAATTTTGATATGTTAAGTTTCTCTGAACATATTGTAGTTTGAAATTAACATCTCCATTTATCTTGAGTTAATCATTTATATATCTTCAGTAATGAATGATTTAGACCAATAATCAGAATAGCTTTTGCTTACAGGTTCATAATGGAGTTGAAAATCTCTGCAGTCGGTCTAGGAGAAATATCTCAAATTATAGTGAAGATAATGAGACCTGTTAGGGTCTTGGGACGGGAAAACCATTAGTGAGATTGTCCATGTACTAGAGTTTCTTATGATCTGAAACTTCTAATTTTCTTGCTTTTTCTGTCCTGTGGTTCTTCTCCCTTTCGCTCGTCCTTCCTCTCATCATTCTTCCCCCTTCCACAACCACTGCCTAGGAAAAATTTCCTCTTAACCCAGACATCCCTCTCTTAAACACCTGCTAGAAGAGAGCTATTATCACTAGTAGAAAATTAATGAAAAATGCATTTGGCCGCTGGTATATTAAGATCATATCCTTAATACATAAAAAAAAAAGATTTAGAGATGGGCATTGTGGCACACACCTGTAATCCGAGCCACTTGGGAGGCTGAGGCAGGAGGATTCAAGTTTGAGGCCAGAGGCAGACTGTGCCAGTTAGGAAAGCCTTGTTTCAAAATAAAAATTAGGGGTAGGGATGTTGGGGGTGAATTGCAGTAGTAGGGCACTTGTCTAGCATGTGTGAGGCCCAGTACCACCCCCCCAAAAAAATTACCTGTTTCTACCTCTGTTGAAAGAATTTATCATCAATATCACATGGCACAACTGCAAAATGATGCTCCTATAACTGAGGGTGAACGTCTTAGATGATGAGAGATGGTTGACATCTGAACAGAGTATGGGGAAAAACTGGTTTGAAAGAAGTTGGGTTCAAAATAGCAGGTCTTGTAATTAACCTAGTCAGCTTTGTTAACCATTGTTCCACTATATGTGGGCGGAAACTGCTCAGATTTTTGTGCTTAATTATGGAGGTGTGTGTGTTGTAGCAGGGGGTGGATACTGAGAGATTTAAAAGGTGGTGAAATTGAAGTGTTGATTTTTTACTTGCTGTATTTTTTCTTTTTTAACAAAGTCCTTGTACATCTTAGCTTTGTTGCAAGCAGCGGTGCTTGTCAATATGGCAGTGTTTTTTTTTTTTTAATTTTTATGTGTACATGAAAATAACCATACTATTCTAGGAATGCTTTATACTATGCAGATGTGGAGCTTGTCTTTATTAGACCTTCTGCAGGGACCTTCCTTTTTCAATTGAATTCCTAGTACTCAGTAAATGGTAGCTATTTTACTCTTATTCTATATGAATCTTAAAAAGTGGTACTACTTGGATGATGGCCATTTGGGTTGTTTATACTTTTTGATTATTATGTGTAATGCTACTATGACCGTTTATGGACAGGTTTTTACTTCCCAGGTATATTGTTGTTGTTAGGTGCTGTTGAGTCAGTATCTGACTCATATCGACCCTACATACAATGGATGAGACATTGTTAGTGCTTCTCTGCTATTTGTAGGGTTTTCAATGGCAGATTGTTTTGCAGGAATGGGCTGCCAGGTCCTTCTCCCATGCCTACAGCACCTGGTATTCCCAAGTGTTCTCCCATCCAAGTACACTATGCAGGCCTTAGTTTCTGAGATCTGATGGGATCTGACGTGACAGTATTACAGCTGCAGGCTCCCAGGTATATACTTACTGTGAAAATGCTGGTGCCTATGGTAAACATGGCCGATTACTTAATTGTGCCAATGTAATTGTTAGGTGCTGTCAAATCCAGTCTGACTCACAGCAACCCTATGTACAACAGACAAAATACTACCTGCCCCTGTGCCATGCCTGGCACTATTGTCAGTGCTGCCCTGCACAGGGTTTTCTACATAGGGTTCTGGGTGTCTAGTTGTTTCAGAAGTAGGCTGCCAGGTCCTTCTCCTAAGCCGACAGCACCTGGTACATAGGCAGTCTCCCAACCATGCTTGACTCTGCTTAGCCTTAGAGATCCAACAAGATCTGATGCTAGGGTGGAAGCCTCCATAAAAACCCACACAGACGAGTCTGGAGAGAATTCAGATGAAGGATTGCAGGAAAGTGAACAAAAACCGTATCTCTGAGCAGGGAACGCAGTAAATCCCAACTCCACTGAGACTCATTCTTTCCTTCTCCAAATTATTGTTATAAAGAAATGTTCTTAGCTCTGGTCCAGTGGACACTTTCCAGCTGTTGCCTAGCCCTGCTGCTCATAGTTGCAGGAACTCATTCCAGGACCTGAACTGGGAGTGAAGGGTACCAGTTGAAGTCTTGCAGAATTGCTTTCTTGGTATGTAGGGAAAATACACAATTTGGATACAGGTATATTGTAGCCAAATATGTATGGAGTTTTTACCACACATCAATTTAATTCTAGCACTATTGCTAAACCAAAACTCTTGAGACCCGAGGATCTCTGAAATAAAGGGGTTTACTGAGTTGTTACAGATGCTGGTCAGAAAGGACCAGGTCTGGGTGGACACAAGTTGTTTACATCGAACCTGCATTGGTTCTAGATGCGGGATAGGATTAAATAGTAAAGACAGCTTTGAGATTAGGAGGACAGACCCTAAGCAGAAGTAATTATTGCTTCTTGATTGGTTGGGGTAGAAGAGGGATGTGGTGGGGCTGTGGGTGTTGTGATGGGGTTTAAGGTTTTAACATACATTCAAAAACATGAAATGGTCTTTTTCTTTGCACCTTGCTTGTTAGCTGGTTAAGCAGTGAAGATCTTATGTCTCTATTCTCCTCCATCCTCTGACCCTTGTAATGAAATTAAGGATATCTCAGAATGTTCCCTTGCCATTATCTCCCTGGAGGTAGAGTTTGATCCCATCGGTGGAGGACCTTTTCTCACAAGACCACCCCAACCACTGGATGCCAATCACAAGACCCAGGGTACTTTTTTACCTGTGTCTCTGACCTACTGAGTATGAATCAATTTGCCAGGAGTCCCTCCTTGGGTTGGATTAATTTGCTTGAGCAGCTGTCAGGACTCAGGAAAATACATTTGCTCGTTTATTATTATGGGTATTTTAAAGGATACAAAACTGCCATGTGAAGGAATACAGAGTGTAGGAGCTTCTGTTTCCATGGAGTTGGAATGTGCTACTCTCGCTACAGGTAGTTGGAAGCTCCCCCATGTTTGTTGTTGTTGTTGTTAGGTGCCGTCAAGTCAGTATCCGACTCATAATGACCCTCTGTACAACAGGGGAAACACTATTGTCAGTGCTTCTCTGCTGTTCATAGGGTTTTCAATGGCAGATTGATTTTTGGGAGGGGGTTGCCAGGTCCTTCTCCCAAGCCTACAGCTTCTGGTGTTCCCAGGTGGTCTCCCATCCAGGTACTAACCAGGCCTGATCCTGCTTAGCTTCCAAGATCTGATGGGATTGGATGCCACAGGGCTACCGCTGCAGGCCCCCATGTTTAGCTATCAGAAAGCTCCACATTACATATTGTTACTGGTGTCATTGAGTCAGTGTCCGACTCATAGTGACCCTACCTACAACAGGCAAAACAATATTGTTAGTGGTTCTCTGCTATTCAATTGTCTGATTGTTTTTTAGTAGTGGGTTGCCAGGCCCTTCTCCCATGTCTACAGTAGCAGCTGGTGTTCCCAGGTGGTCTCCCATCCAAGTACTAACCAGGCCCAACCCTGCTTAGCCTCTGAGATCTGACAGGATGGCACACCATGGTGCTACAGCTGCAGGCTCCACATTACATGGGCATGATGAAGTCACTGGCCATTGGTAATCAGCTCAACCGTTAACCGTGATCCTCTCTGGAGGTCATGAAGTAGGGTTGAAAGTCACAGTCATTTAACCAAGGCTTGTCTTTCTAGTGACTGGCCCTCTCCAGAAACCTTTTTCCAGGTGGCTAGCCAATAGCCACCCAATCAGTATACAAAAAGGCATTGCTTATCTTCAGAGATTCCAAGGATTTTAGGAGTTATATATCAGGAAACGAGAAGACCAAATATGTATTTCACAGTATCATATTTTAAGTATGCAGTTTATTGTATGTTGTGTTGATCAATCCAAACACAGACACCATAAAAGTAAAAAATGACTTTATTTGGGGGGACATCTCAAGAACTACAGTTCAGAAGACATAGATTCAGATAGGCCAACCAGTATTCCAAAAGGGCAGGAAAAGTGGGAGCTCATAAGGGCTCCTGAATGTTGAGAAGGAACAAAGGATATGTGACTGAAAGAAGATTAAGGAAAGAATATATAATCAGAATGGAAATGCCCACAAGAATCCCAGTGACCTTTTGATCTGTATCTTGAGCCCCTCAGCACAGTGTTAACTGGTGGTTCCAGATACCTGTGGTCAAAGAGCAGAGGTGACAGAAGTGCAGATTCTAAGCAGCAGCTGGAATGGTTCAGGAACCCTGCTTCTTAATGGCTTCCCATTCCATTTTGAAAAGCTCTTTCAGTGTTTTTTTCATTGCAATTTTCCTTTTATTTTAGTCAACTCCTCAATGTTGTTGTTAGGTGCCATCGAGTCGAGTCTGACTCATAGTGACCCTCATAGGGTTTTCAATGGCTGTTTCGGGATTGCCTTGGGAGTGGATTGCCAAATCCTTCTCCCATTTTTGTGGTGCTGGGAATTGAACTTGGGACCTCAGAGACTGCAGCGCAGCACTCTATCAACTGAGCTAAATTCCAGCACAGCTCCTCAATAATGCTGTTAAAATTTTTCAAAATTAAGTACTGACAACTTTATCTGTATTTTCTATTATTTAATTATGTTCTTGTTAGGTGCTGTGGGACTCATAGCAGCCCTCATAGGGTTTTCAATGGCTGTATCGGGATTGCCTTGGGAATAGATTGCCACATCCTTCTCCCACTTTTGCGGTGCTGGAAATCGAACCCAGGACCTCAAAGACTGTAAAGCAGCGCTCTACCAACTGAGCTAAATCCCAGCCCCTATTTAATCATAGTTTTCACTAAATTCTGCATTAACTTTTCTTATAATGCAAGAGCATTGCAATGCACATTTCCTGTATTTTTGAGCATAAGCATCCATTCCCCTTTATTGGGAAGCTGTATCATAATTTCTAATTCCTTACATTTGTGTTACTGGCTGGATTCTTGGCACCCCAGGTATGGAGAGCAATACTTAAGGATAAGCCAGTGAGCAGTACTTTGCAAACTTAAAATCTGTGATCATGGTGACTGGCTCATAAATGGGGCCTTGATCCATTTAAAACCAATAATTCACAATAAGCTTTTGATTTCTTGGACAAGTTATTGCCACTGGATATGACAGGGATATAAACACCATTATTTGTCATTAAAATAGGGCAAGAACTTCTCAAAATATACAAAATATGTAGGCAACACAGGGATGGAGCTCAGTGGTTTCAAAAGAAAATGGACCTTGATCTAGTCCTACCCAGCAAAGCTTAAAATCGGATCTGTTCTTGAACTTCTTGGTAATGTGAGCCTTTAACTCTCTTTTGCCTAAGTTAATTTAGGCCAGTTTTCTGGTACTTGTACTCAGAAGAAACATGACTTCATGGTGGAAAATTTTTGTTTTATACCTATACACACTCTCCATATTAAGATTTCATTCTAGATTTTTACATCTGTGTTCATGGATGAGGTTGATATTTTTATCAAAATAGGTGTTTAAGAAATATATAACTGTTTTTTTAACTTTTTTTTTTTTTTTTAGTTTTTTGGCAGTGCTGGGAATCAAAACCAGGACCTTACTCATGCTAGGCATGCACACTACCACTGAGCTATTTCCCCAGACCTTACAACAGTTTAAAAAGGAGAACTTTTTTCTCAGTCTGAAATAGATCAGTGATTCCTCAAAACTGTATATTTATGAACAGAAATTTGAAGCAACTTCTTTGGTATCAGGAAGGAAAGATAAAAGTAAATTTAAGGGATCTGTCAATCCTGAAACTGTATTTTCTCACTTTGACGTTTTCCACATACCCAAGCTACAAAGCTTTTACTATATAAACGGAAGGAAAAACCGGTAATATATTTTTAAGACACTTAAATCTTCCTCTAGGAAACTGCACTCTGACATAGGGTTTACTTATTTATTTATCTTACAGTGACAGGATCAAACCTAGGGCCTTGCGCACTTTAGGCAAGTGTTCTACCACTGAGCTCCACTCCTAGCCTTGACACCAGGTTTATAACAAGTATGTAATCCCTGTCTATTTCCTCCTCTCTTCTCAAGCTTGTTCTCTGTCTTTTGGCAGTGCTGGGGATAGAACACAAAGACGCATGCTAAAATTTAAATTCGGTCAACATTAAATTTAAATTCAATTAGATCTTGACTGAATTTAACCATATACTGGTTAAAATTTAATTTAGTCAAATAATTGCCCAGATAGGAAAAGTTATCTTAGGAACAAATATTTTCTATCTTAGATTGCTTTACCTTCATTTTCTGCTTCCTAAATTAAGGTCTTATCTGCAACCACAGCACCTTGGTATCTGATATCACCTGATTGTATGATCTAAGGAGAGTCAGCCTGGTTAGTCCTTGGATGGGAGAGTGCCTGAGAATACCAGGTACTGCAGGCTAGGGGGAAGGACCTGGTAGCCCACTCCTAAGACAACTGAAAACCCTAAGAATAGCAAAGAAGCACTGACAACAGTGCAGGCCATGGCACAGTGTGGGGGTGTATTTCGTCTGTTGTACACAGGGTCGTTATGAGTTGGACCCAACTTGAAGGCACCTAACAATAGTAACAACAACAAAATAAGGTCTTAATCACCTTATTAAAGCAGGAAATCCAACCTGAGGTTTATTTAAGACATACACCTTAAGGTGGCATAAAAATAATAAAACAAATCCAGATAAATACAAACTAAAAGAAACCTGGGGAAATAACGATAAGTATGAAAAACCAAAACTCATGGTGAAAAATGAATCACACATCAACAGGAATACTATGTTTAAACTTGTCAGAAAAGGAGAATTTATTTGTTTTCCCAAACTGGGGAGATGAACCCAGGGCCTCAAAATTGCGAAGCAAGTGCTCTCCCACTGAGCTGTACCTTCAGCCCCTTTTTGTTTATCTATCTATCCTATCCATTTACTTATTATTTTGAGACAGGGTCTTACTAAATTGCTCAGTCTCTATCTGGCCTCAAACCTGCAATCCTCTTGCCTCAGACTCCCACATAACTGAGATTATAGGTGTGTGCCACGGCACTCAGCTAGGAGAATTTATTTAATGAGAATTTATTATAATATTTCCTTGTGTAGTAAATTGTTAAATTAATGGCCCCAGATGAATCACAGCTCCTGCTGTATTTATCTTTGTATAGTTCTCTCTCACACTGACTCTACACTTGGGCATGTGACTTGCTTTGTCCAATGGGACATTAGTAAAAATGGTGGAAGTATGTGCTTGGTAAAGTCTTGCACATTGGAGCGTGCCCTTTTAGAATGTTTTCGCCATTGTGGGAAGAAGCCCTGTTTAGCCTACTAGAGGTTGAGAGGTCATGCAGAGATCCGAGAGCCAACTAAGAACCATGAAAAATCATGAACCTTGTTTTGGCTTTGAGTCAGGGTCTCACTGTGTAGCTCAGGCTAGCCTGGAACTGATTATCCTCCTGCCTCCTGAGTAGTGGGATAAACCTTGTTTTAAATCACTGGGCTTGGGGATGGTTTATTATGCAATAATGGATAATGCAGAACCTTATCCAAATGCCAGAGCAAATAGATAAAAGTTAAATAAAGCTATGCTTAATTTGAAACATAATTAAGGTTTCTAAGCAAATTTTAAGATCATCACACCTGCTATATTCTTGTGTTTCCTTCTTTATGTAGACTCAGCTAGTCAATACTTAGTCAATCCATTTAAGTAGGTGTTTACAATACTCAACATTTTAACTCTTACCCTAATACACTCTATATGGGTACGGACTATACCAACCTGAACAATGAACAAAGTACATGACAAGTATTTTTCAACACTGAACTGTACATGTTTCATATAAAAGATAAGATTCTAGCTTCAGTTTTTTAAAAAATAATTAAACTTGCCTATACTATCTTTATATTTTTTTACAGAAGTCAATGTTCTAAATCTGTAGTTTCATTCCATAGCTTTTACAGAATCATAATCTCTTCAAAACATTTCTAATATTCTTTAAAAAAGAAAAATTCACACAAGATATTTTTATTTAACACATTAAAACTTAATAATATAGTACAACTGCTCAGTCCTCCAGGTACTGCTGGATACTTTCCAATACAGAGAAGCTAGAACGTTGGAGAAATTAATTCTCTGTATTTACTTTTATTAAAAAGAGGTTTTTGGTAGTGAGAACAAATAATCTCTCATTTGTTGCCTGAAAGCCTAAAATAGGATCATTAGTTTCTAGGCTTGCTACTTGCTGCTTAGCAACCTGTCCTACATGTCTGCCTTCTTTTCTGTTGTAAAGGACAGTGGACATGGGAGCAGGCTGCCGATAGATGAATACTCGACGAAGGCACTCACAGAGGGCTGCATAGGAGTAATTTGGAGCGCAGGTGAAAAATTTTTTGTCTCTCTTTGATGCTTGGACATAACCTGCCAAGAATATAAGACAAAAGAGGGACTACGTTAAACAGAAAAGAGAAAATCATGACTTAACATTTAATATTTTATAGTTTCTACCGCAAATTAAAATGCCTACACAAAATATATACCATAAATATTTTATAGTGGTTGAATCCAAAGTAACGAGTAGCCACAATCAGTTTCTCCCACATGGTGCAAAAATACAACTTTAACTCCTAAGAAACAAAACAGAGGTCCATCTCTTCCAGAAAAGCACAACATAGTTCCATTTAATTTCTATGAATAATTAAAATACCAAAAATCTGTAATCTAAAATACTCAATACTTTTAATGCCAACTAAATATGTAGGCTGAGGAAAAACACAGCATTACAGAATCATGTATTCCCTTATCAAATAAATGGGAAAATGTTTATAGGATATCTTCATAGTTATTTTAGGAGTCTGCTCATAATGTGGGTCTGAAGGACTATTCATAATGCATCCCTGGAGGTACTAATATTGACAGTGCATTCTCTCATCATCTCTGTTTGTATTGTTTTTATACAACACCAACATTGAAACACAATTTTGTACTTCAACATCCAGAAGTAGAACTTTGGAGACCACTACAAATTACGGTGTTGGAGATGACTACTGAATATACCATGGACTGCCAAAAGAACCAGCAGATCTGTCCTAGAAGAAGTGCAACCAGAGTGCTCCTTGGAAGCAAGGATGGCTGGATTTACATATTTTGGACATGTAGTCAGGAAAGACCAATCCCTGTAGAAAGATATCATGTTTGGGAGAGTGATAGGTCAGTGGAAAAAAAGGAAAACCCTCCACCAGATGGATTGACACAGTGTCTGCAACAATGGGCTTAAACATAAATAAGATCAATCGTGTGCCTGGCACAGAATTGGGAAGTGTTTTGATCTGCTGTACATAGGGTCGTTATGAGTAAGACTCGACTAGATGGCAGCTAACAACAACAACACAAGCCAAAAAATATTTCAAATACCTATTAAAAAAACATAATAAGAATATCCTCAAAAACTAGTTCAATGGAAAAAAATCTTAAATTTTATCTTAAATCACTTACTTGTTTAAAAAGTATGTTGAGATTAAAGGTCATTTAATACTCTGAAATATGAATTAGGATTTTCAGACTGTGACACGGTTACTGCTATATATGATGTAAAAAAAAATGTAACATAAAAATAGGTTTTTATCAAACAAATGAGCAAAGCCATAAACTACTGGCAGATAATACTGCTTTTTAAATATTATATAGGGTTTAAAGAAGGAAAAGAAAAGAGGATATAGATCCCTATTTGAGTAGTTTATGATTACCTGTTCAGGCTTTGACAGAATTAGTAATGTACATAATACCTCAAGAATAAATATCTAACATGATAAGTTGATTTTTTTTCTTTTTCTTTCCTTTCATCCTTTTTTTTTTTTTTTTTTTGGTGAGACTTGAAGGGGTTAGACCCAGGGCCTTGCACATACTTTGCAAGTGTTCTACCACTGGCTGTACCCACAGTCCACATTTTATTTTTTTTATTTTAAGACAGGGTCTTGGTTAAGTTATGCAGGCTGCCTCTGGCCTCAAACTTGTGATCTGCCTGCCTTGCCTCCCAATTCCTGGATTAGAGGTGTGTGCCACCACTCCCCAATGATAAACCGATTTAACTTAGACTCAAGCATAGTAGAATCCCTCTATAATAGGAGGGTTTAGGCATACAAATGGAGTATCTGAGCACCTAAACAATCTGATAGAACTCTCCTGTTACTGAAGGAAGAGGGAAGAGAATTAAAAAAACAGGAATTATAGCAGAGAGGCTTAGAATTTATAGGGTTAAATTAGTCCATCAAGTTTGTATTTCAGGTTATAAAAGTCCATTTGGAGTCTAAGTTAACTAATTTGGCAAACTACATTATTATCTATAAAGGATAATTGACAAATGCCCTCTTCAGTTAGGGCTGTGCATATATAGCCACTAAAATGCATAGGTTTACCTTCTGTTGCTAGTTTAAATTAACCTTCCAATAAAGCAAAAACTACAGCTAATTCATACAAATATTTTTTTCCCACACAATACTAACATATTTTGACATAAAATCAATGATTGTATAAATCTACAGTTAACGTTGCTTAAAAATTTTCAAGTCCTACTTCTGAAACCAGCAACTTCTCTTTTACTCTACCAAATAAATTTAGTTTGGGTTTGTCATGAATTTCTGTAAAGTGTTTTCATTATAATGGCTCTTTTGAACTTAAATTAAAAAAAGATATCTCCTAATAGGCATTATCTTAGAGCAATTCTATGATGTTTTTGAAGATTACTCTGAATAAACCTAAATGCAAGTTCCATGTAGGGCACTGTCAAAAACTACTTGTTCATATTCTAATACTGTAAAGCTTACAGAATTAAAAAAAAAAAAAGAAAGAAAAAAGCAAATGACTGATTATAATGACTCAATTGGTTAGATAATGATTTTCATTTCTATTCTATGTGGATCTTTTGTCAAGCCTAAGAACCAATTTGTCCTACTGTTCTAATAGTACTAGCCCCATCAACTATAGTATAAGCAACAAAGTCATAGCACAAATCAATCTGTGTAATTAAGACTGCTCAGTTAAAAAGAAATGAACTTGAAAAAATGACGACTCTGGAAATGCTGTCAAAGTGTGTGCTTTGTACCTAGAGCATTGAAAGTTGCAGTGTGCTCCCACATATCGTCTTGTTTGCTGGAGAGCGGTTGCCAGAGTAGAGCATCAACATCATGGCGCAAACAGAAGCATGGCATTTCTTTAGGATCCACTATGACAGAGAAAAGGTACTGGTTGCTTCCAAGATTCACCTAAAGTGACAAAAAGTAAATTTGCTCAACAATAAATTAGTCCACAACTGTTCTGAACATTTTTTTCTTTTTCTTTTTTCTTTGTGGTACTGGGAATTGAACCTAGGGCCTCACATATGCTTTGCAAGCACTGTACCACTGAACTGCATCTCTAGCCTATTTGTTTTTTTTTTTTTGTTGTTGTTTGTTTATTTATTTAACTTCATTTATAGCTCTTGGGGGTTGAACCCAGGGCATCACCCATACTTTGCAGGTGCTCTACTACTGG
Organism: Pedetes capensis; assembly: GCA_007922755.1. NCBI lineage: Eukaryota > Metazoa > Chordata > Mammalia > Rodentia > Pedetidae > Pedetes > Pedetes capensis. The sequence goes on along the minus strand of VMDO01006983.1, from coordinate 67,718 downwards.
GCTGCACCCCCAGCCTATTTTTTATTTTTTATATTGAGTCAAGGTTTCCCTAAGTTATGCATGCTGCCTCTGGCCTTGAATTTGTGAGCCTCCTGGCTCTGCCTTCCAAGTCATTGGGATTACAGGAATGCACCACTGGGCCCAGCTCTAAATCTCTTAAAGACCTAATCTGATTGACTCCTTATAACATTCCTGAAGAAGATGCTACTGTTAACATTCATTTTAAACCTGAGGGAAGCAAAACACAGTATTTAACTTGTCCAATGCAAGCTTGGTAATATGTTATGGAGATGAAATTTAGACCCAGAATCTATGTTCTTAACCACTGTGCTATCTACTTCTCAATTGTTAGATGCTAGTTTAAAATATGATATAAAATAGAATAGTTTTAAACCACAGAATACAAACATGAAATTTACTAATGCTAACTTGTAATAATTACCAAGAACAATGAAAGATACTAGAATTTTTAAGGACATTTTATGTCAGGCATGTTATATTAATTTTTTCAACAACTCATAAAGCTGTTAATATCTTCATTTAACAGATGAAAGAAGTCTTGGAGATCCTGAGTAATTTGTTCTAGGCTATGTAGAAAAATCACAATACTAGGATTCAAACTCAAATCTGTTTACTAATCACTATATTGCTGAATTATGGTATTGATGGTGATATTATATCATTGTTATTGCAATAGTGATGCCTAAAGGAATTTTTTTTAATACAAACTCATCAAATTGAGACTTAAAATTGGATCTCACCTATAGGAATACTTCCTCAGTGGATGATAGGTTGCAACCACATTCTTCGTTATTTGAAATACTACTGGAGTTTAAAATGCCAACCAGAATACCGGATATACTAATAGAAATCCACATTAAGTTTGTTGTTGTTGATATAAAATATGCACAGTACTTGATAAATACTGAATTGACTCTGTAAGTTTTAGAGCAGAATAAAGAATAAAATGTTGAGCCGGGCACGGTGGTGCACACCTGTAATCCCAGTGGCTTGGGAGGTGAAGGCAGGAGGATCGCAAGTTTGAGACCAGAGGCAAGCTGTGTAACTTAGTGAAACCCTGTCTCAAAAAGTAAAACAATGGGCTGAGGGTGCAGCTCAGTGGTCCAGCACTTGCAGAGCATGCAAACTCGAGGCTCTGACTTCAGTATGCCTCCATTACTGTGATTATGTCAAAGTAGTATTAATTACAAACCTAGCAATTTTGCACTGTTTGCCTTTGACATATCTTTGACAAGATATTCTGTCTGGACTTCGGTTCTTTTTTACTAGATGAATTCCTACTTACCCTCCAATACTCAATTCAACTATTAACTATTCCCAGAACTCTCTTATTCTTATAGTTATACAAGCCACTTGAATTCTGAAACCCCCTGGTATCATGTCATATTATTTCTTCTTCTTTTTCTTTCTTTTTTCTTTCTCTTTTGCAGTACTTGGATGTTAAATCCAGGGTCTTGCACCAACCCTACTCTATTTTTCACTTTTTATATTGAGACAGGGTCTCACCAAGTTGCACAGGCTGCCTTTAGCCTAGAACCTGTGATCCTCCCGCATCAGCCTCCCAAGTTGCTGGGATTATAAGTGTGCACCACAGTGCCCACTATGTCTTATTATTTGTTACAAATCATTTAGATTATTACTATTTATGTATACCATCTATGGTAGGATGAAAACTATCACACACAGATGTCCACATCTTAATCCCCTGGGACCTCAGAATAAATTTCTTTACATGGCAAAACAGACTTTGTAATTGTGATTAGGTTTAGGGTCTTCAAATGGGGAGATTACCTGGGTGGGCCAAAGCATTAATAAAAATTCTTATAACGAGAAATGACACAGCTACAAAAGGCAATGGGACAACAAAAACAGGGACATACAGAGAGATTGGAAGATGCTATCTTGTTGGATGGGGCCACAAGGTAAGTAATGTAAACAGCCTCTAGAAATTAAAAAAGGCAAGGAAATGGATTCTGCCCTGGAGCTTCCAGAATGAATGCAGTCCTGACAACCCCTTTAGGACTTCTGACCTCCAGAATTGTACAATAGTTTTTTTTATCCATTCTTCTGTTAAAGGGTACTTTGGTTGATTCCCTATCCTTGCTATTGTGAAAAGTGCAGCATTGAACATGGAGATGCAGGTGTCTCGGTGGTATGATGACCCATCTTCCTTTGGGTAAATTCCCAGTAGTGTTATAGCTGGGTCATACGGTAGATCTATTTTGTTTTTTAATATATCTCCATATTGATTTCCACAGTGGCTGGACCAATTTACAGCTCCAACAACAATGTAATAGTGTTCCTTTTTCGCCGCAACCTCGGCAGAATTTGCTGTTATTTGTTTTATTGATGTTGGCTATTCTTACTGGTGTAAGGTGAAATCTCAAAGTTGTTGACCTCCAGAATTGTAAGAGAATAAATTTGTGTTGTTAGCCACTAAACTTGTGACAATTTCTTATAGCGACAATGTCGTTGTTGTTGTTGTTAGGTGCCGTTGAGTCGAGTCCGACTCATAGCGACCCTATGTACAGCAGATCGAAACACTTGCCGATTCTCTGCCAAGCAAACGATCTTATTTATGTTTAAGCCCATTGTTGTAGACACTGTGTCAATCCATCTGGTGGAGGGTTTTCCTCTTTTCCATTGGCTGCCACTCTCCTAAACATGATGTCCTTCTCCAGGGATGGATCTCTCCTGACTACATGTCCCAAATACGTACGACGCAGTTTTGGCCATTCTTGCCTCCAAGGAGCACTCTGGTTGCACTTCTTCTAGGACAGATTTATTGGTTCTTTTGGCAGTCCATGGTATATTCAATAGATGTCTCCAGCACCACAATTCAAAAGCATCAAATCTTTTTCTGTCTCTCTTGTTCAATGTCCAGCTTTCACAATCATATGATGCCACTGAAAATACCATGGCATGAATCAGACATACCTTCGTCTTCAATGTGACATCTTTGTTTTTCAATACTCTAAAGAGATCTTTTGCCACAGCTTTTCCTAGAGCAATGCGTCTTTGGATTTCTTGACTGCTGCTTCCACGGGTGTTGATTGTAGAGCTAAGCAAAGCAAAATCTTGGACAACCTCAATCTTTTCTCCATTTATTGTGAAGTTGTATGCTGACCCAGTCATAAGGATTTTTATTTTGTTGACGTTTAGTCGCAACCCATATACAACGCTATGATCTTTGATCTTCATCAGTAAATGTTTTAAATCCTCTTCACTTTCAGCAAGCAGAGTTGTGTCATCTGTATAACGCAGGTTGTTAATGAGTCTTCCTCCAATCTTGATGCTGCGTTCTTCCTCATAAAGTCCAGCTACTCGGATTATTTGCTCAGCATATAAATTGAAGAGATAGGGTGAAAGTATACAGCCCTGACACACACCTTTCTCAACTTTAAACCACGCAGTATTTCCTTGTTCTATTCACACAACTGCTTCCTGGTTCATGTACAGATTTCTCATGAGCACAATTAGGTGTTCTGGTAGTCCCATTTTCCGAAGTGTTATCCATAGTTTGTTATGATTCACAATCAAATGCCTTTGCATAGTCAATAAAACATAGATAGGCATCTTTCTGATATTCTCTGCTTTCAGCTAATATAGACCTGACATCAGCAATGATGTCCCTGGTTCCCTGCCCTCTTCTGAATCCTGCTTGATTTTCTGGTAATTTCCTGTCTATACACTACTACAGTCGCTTCTGAATGATCTTTAGTAGAATTTTGCTTGTGTGCAATATTAATGATATTGTCCAATAGTTTGCACATTCAGTTGGATCCCCTTTTTTTGGGAATAGGCACAAATATGGATCTCTTCCAGTCAATTGGCCAGGTAGCTGTTTTCCAAACCTGTTGGCACAAACATGTTAACACCTCCAGTGCTGCATCTTTTGTTAAAACATCTCTATTGGTATCCCATCAATTCCTGGAGCCTTGTGTTTCGCCAGTTCTTTCAAGGCAGCTTCCACTTCATCCTTCAACACCATTGGTTCCTCTTCATACGCAACCTCTTGGAATGGTTGGTCATCTACCAATTCTTTCTTGTATAATGACTCTGTGTATTCTTCCCATCTTCTTTTGATGTTTCCTGCATCATTTAATATTTTCCCTGTAGAATCTTTCACTACTGCCACTCGAGGCTTGAAATTTTTCTTCACTTCCTTAAACTTGAGAAACACAGAGCGTGTTCTTTGCTTTTGGTTTTCTGCCTCCAGCTCCTTGCACATGTCATTATAATATTTGTTTTTGTCTTCTCAAGCTGCCTTCTGAAAATCTTCTGTTTAGTTCCTTAACTTCATCATGTCTTCCTTTTGCTTTAGCTGCTTGACATTCGAGGGCAAGGTCCAGTGTCTCTTTTGACATGTAATTTGGTCTTTTCTTTTTTTCTTGTCTTTTTAAGAACTTTTTGCTTCCTTCTTGAATGATATCTTTTATGTCATGCCACAACTCTTCTGGTCTCCTGTTATTTGTGTCTAATGCACTAAACCTATTTTTGAGGTGGTCTCTGAACTCAGGTGGGATATATTCAAGGTCATACCGTGGCTCTCGTATACTTGTTCTAATTTTCTTCAGCCTCATACAGCAACAATAGCAATCTAATACAACATTCAAATTATATGACTAAGTATCTTCAGAATCAGAAGCTTGTCTTCTTGTCTTCATTTTGTAGATAAATGTTTTCTGAATGAATGCGAAGTAGGAAATAATGATTTTTAACATATTTTCACAAAGGCTCATCTAAGATTTGGGAATATTATATAGTCTATGTTACAGTTAGAGAAACTAAAAGGGAAAAATCTTATGATTAGCTTCTTAACGAAATATTCAGAAGATAGTGGATAGTTAGCAGCTACCCATTAACTGGGGAGGAAAACAGGGAAAGAAAGCAAAGTTCTCTACTCAGAATGGAAAAAGATGGAAGAGCAGCTTTAATTATTGAAAAAAGGACTGCAAGAGAACAACTGGCCAAAAAGTGGAAATTAAAATGACTGAGAAGAAGTGGAAACAGCAGGGTGACTCACCAGAATCTCCAACCCAGGGTAAGGAATGATAAAAGATTTAAGAAGATATGGCGCCCTCCAGGAGCATGCCTGGCTGGCAAGAAGTATCCTGGGAAACAAAAGAGGAGGCCCGCAGGATTCTCCTGGGAGGACGCTGGGCCCCAAGGCCTCACTACAGGATCACGGACCCAGGGACTAAGGTTTTAAAACCAGGGAGCAACTGCCACCTCCCCAGCCTTTGGCACTGCAGGAACTTCAAGTGGGAGAGAGACTGGGCTATGGTTTGTTTAGGAGCTGGGAGCACCGGATGTAGAGAAGTGGACAGGGCCGTGCTGGCTGCAGAAGCTGTGGAGAGAGCTCAGTTTGGGAGACCAAGGCTGAGACTGAACGGAGAGAGGAGCACCAGCGACCTGGCATCCCACCAGCACAGGAGCATGTGGGGAGAACCTCATTCCAAGTGGAAGAGTTGGGGTACGCAGTCTGACACACATGGGAACGGACCTCACCATAATCTTTCAGGGAGTAATCTGCACAACAGGCAGCAGCAACTGATAGAGACAGTGGCCCAGAGTGAACTCTGGGAGGAGGATGCAACAGGGAGCAGGTACACGGATCCAACTGAGCTTGCCAAAATGGGGAAGTACATTCATCCACGCAGGCTGAGGGAGGGTGCTACACTTGGGCCTGATGGCAGAGAGCTAAACAATTTGTGACTCAGAGGGACCAGAAGAGATGGGACAGCTATTTGACAATACCTGGAAGGAAGGCAGAAGTCTTAAGGAACTGAGCAACACTCAGCCTGAAATAATTAGGGCAAGTTAAGCAGTTTAGGGTGGTCATGGGAGAGGGATGTTTCTTTTTCTTTTTTCTGTTGCTGAGTGGGTTGACTGGCTCTAGGGGTGTGTGTGTGTGTGTGTGTGTGTGTGTGATGTGTGTTGCTCTAAGATCAGGAACAAGGGAACAAGACAATAATATGATTGAAGTCCTAGCCAGAGCAATCAGGCAAGAGAAAGAAATTAAAGTAATACAGATAAGGAAAGAAGAGGTCAAATTACCCTTATTTGCAGATGACATGATTTTGTATATAAAGGACCCCAAAAATTCCACTAAAAAACTGAGAGCAAGTGAGTTTCTTCAGCAAAGTAGCAGGATACAAAATTATCACTCAAAAATCAGTAGCCTTACTTTACACCAGAAGTGAGCTGGAAGAGAAAGAAATCAAGGCAACAATTCTGTTCACAATAGCCCACCAAAAAATTAAATATCAATCTGACCAAAGACCCTGAAAACCTCTAAAAGGAAAACTTCAAATCATTAAAGAAAGAAACAGCAGAGGATACTAGAAGATGGAAGGACCTCCCTTGCTCATGGATTGGGAGAAATAATATTGGGAAAATGGCTATACTACCAAAAGTGGTTTACAGATTTAATGCAATGGCCATTAGAACTGCAATGACAGACTTTGCAGAAATGGAAAAAACAATCCTAAAAATTCATATGGAAGCACAAAAGACTGTATATAGCCAAATAATCGTAAGATGCAAAAAGAGTGCAGAAGGTATCACGACACCTGACTTCAAACTATACTACAAGGCCATAGTGGCAAAAACCCCTTGGTACTGCATAAAAATAGGCTTAAAGACAAATAGAACAGAATTGAAGACCCAGAGATACATCCATGCAACTATAGCCACCTGAGTTTTGACAAAAGGGCTACGGACATTCCATGGAGAAAAGATAGCCTCTTCAACAAATGGTGCTAGGACAATTGGATATCCATTTGCAGAAAACAAAATAGACCTATATCTCTCAATCAGCACAAGTCAATTCGCAATGGATAACAGACTTTAACATAAAGCTGGAAACCTTAAAACAACTACAAGAAAAGATAAGGAATATGCTCCAACACATAGACACAGACAAGTATTTCCTTAACAAGACTCGAAATGCCTGGAAACTGCACCAAGAACTGACAAAGGGGATTACATGAAGCCAAAAAGCTTCTGTACAGCAAAAGAAACAATCAGTAGAGTTAAGGGAGAGCCCACAGAATGGAGGAAAACCTTTGCATCCTACACATCTAATAAAGCATAATTTCTAGAATATACAAATAGTTTGAGAAATCAAATAACCCAATACATAAAGGGAATGGAACTGGACAGTTCTCAAATGAAGCACAATGTTCAATAAACATGAAGAAATGCTTAATATTCCCAGCTATTAGGAAAATGCAAATCAAAACACTGAGATTCCACCTAATTCCATCAAGAATGGCCAATATTAACAAAACAAATAACAAATGCTGGTGAGGAAACAGCAAAAACGGAACACTTTAACACTATTTGTGGGATTGTAAATTGAGTCAACCAATATGGAGATACCTTAGAAAACTAAGAAAAGAACTGCCATATTACCCAGCTATACCACTCCTGGGAATATACCCAAAAGAAGATAAATCATCATACCATAGGATACCTGCACTTTCCTGTTTAATGCAGTACTCTTCACAATCTCAAGGGTATGGAATTGGCGAAGATGTCCACCAAAAGAAAGATGGATAAAAATTATGGTATATGTATACACAATGGAATATTACTCAGCAAAAAAGAATGAAATTATTTGCAACAAAATGGATGGAACTAGAGAACATCATCTTAAGCAAACAAACTGCCCCTCTTAAGCCCATCTTAAGCAAACTCTTAAGCAAACAAACTGCCCATCTTAAGCAAACCCAGTCCCAAAAAGAGAAATACCACATGTTCACACTCATATGTGGGAGCTAAATCTAACTTAAAGGAAGAAAAAATAAACTATACATATATAAACATATAAAAATGGACAATCATATTTATCTAAGAAGGGAAAATATAAGCTGACTAGAAAGAAGGGGGAGAGGACGAATAGGAAGGAGGCTATGGAAGGGGAGGGGAAATCGCATAGTGGGTAAAGGAGGAGAGGATAATCTCAAAGTATATGATGCAACTATACAAATACATGGGAAAAAATAGGGGATGGGAAAAAATGAGAACATAATCCATGATTGCATAGCATTTTTATTACATACTAATCAAATGGCTCTATAAAATATGTAAGATGATGAATGTGTAACCAAAAATGATATTATAGTCACATAATGGAAATAGCAAAAGTCATATGACTCTGTACCGTACCGACATTTACAAATAAAGGGAAAAAAATAGAAATACTGAAAGGTTATTAGGATTTGGAGCTGCCAGACTTAACCAAGCACAAAATTCTGTCCTTAGCTCTGACTTTTGGAAATCTTACTTAATAATCTTTCCCTTTGGCTTTCCAATATTTAAAGATAATGTCCCAAATGTCTTGAATGACACTTTTGAAAGCCCTCAACATACCTTTTCAATATTGGCTCTTATTACTTTCCTCAAACCATTTAGCAAAAATGGATCACAATTTACAAAATTGTCTCTCCCACTTTCCCACTCCTATGTTCATGTTTTTTCTGTTTGTTGAATATTCTGCCCATTATTCTTTATCATACACAAATGACATCTCTTCCTCCAAGAAGCTTTCCCTAATGTTAATAAAAAGAAATGAAATTAATTTTTTATACCTATTATTTTATACCTATATATTTATACCTATACCTATTTATACCTATACCTATACCTATTATCTTCCTATTTCATTTATATGCACTTTGAGGGTGAGAACTTTGACCTTGGGAAGGATAATTAAGCCTTATTTTGTTCCCTTACAAATATAGTAGTAATAACAGTACTTATTTCACAATTGTAAATAAATAATGTATTTTAAACACTTGCACAGTGGTTGGCATTTAGACCTCAACAAATATTCATTTTACCATGGTACACTTCTATGTATTCTGCTTTGTATATTACTGGTATATCAAACACACAAAATGAACACACTAATGAGGAAAATACAGCAGTTTTGGTGTGCTCTTCCTGAACCTTACACAATACTTTTATAATTTTATGCCTAAGAACTGTGTGCACAGCTATAGAGAGTAACACCAAACATTTCCTCTGTTCTAATAACAGAATATTTACTGTAGAGGTAAATTTCTGAACTCTTACACCGTTTAAAAAACAAATGAATTCTTTGTTTTACTTCTGATTTTTATTGCCATATAAATTCTATATTTAGTAGATTGAAATGTGTGCTCACTGATTTCAACCTGAAATATTCCTATAATGCATGTTTCAATTGTTTGTGGCTCTGCCCAGAAAAAAGTGAATGAGGTTATTCTTTATTAAATTTGGGTTTTTAAAATACACTCAGAACTTTCTGAATGTTTTAAAAACAAAGCATAGTAAACAAACCAGTCAATTTGTGATGAAGTTACAGGGCAAATAATCATTCAATGTGAGTCACAGCTCCCACTTGATTAGATTGACTATGAGATGACTATGAGATTAGTACAGCAAACCTCTGGGTGTGAGTGTGAGGGGCTTCCAGATGATTAGATCATGAAGGCTCTGATTGACCAATGGCACCTGAGAACAGGTGTCACGAGGGTTGAGAGCATAGCCCAGTGGTCAAAGGCTTGCCAACCAAACAGGAAAGAAAACAAACAAGTGCCGCAAATCCAATTTTTCACTAAAGAACTATGCATTCTGGTTGTGAACAATATTTCATCAAGTTTACAGCTTGGTAAGCAAGAGCAAAATGAGACAGCAAATAAGAAAAGAATAGTTACTTTGGGCAGACATACTGGCAAAGGTAAAAATAGTCAAAAACTTACTAGTGGTGTAAAGAATACCAACGAACCAACCAACAAACATACAAAAAACACACAAGTGTGAAATGGAGTAGTCTGAGGCAACTTACGGTGGGGGCAAAGAGTCATTATTACTTCAAATATCTCTAGAAATATTTATTATAGAAATACACAGCATGGTAATTAATGTTCACACTGATGAGACACAAACATCAATAAAATGTTACTGTCTCTTAAGAATGTTCCATATAAGATATTGGGGAAACAACAAATTTTAATAATATTCCAAAGGGGAAAATGGATTTAAATAGTTTTTGCACTTAAATGGGAAAAATTAATTTATCTAGACAGTTGACTTATTTGTAAACTCACTCCTTATTAATGCCAAAGAAATATCTTATTGCTTAAAGAAAAACAACTCCTAAATTTATAAATCTTTTGGCCAGTAAAATATAATTACACATTTATCCTATTTTCATGTTTATTATAGAAAATTATATTTTCTTTGTAGTACCAGTGAAGACAAGTAAAATATTCTTTAGACAAAATATGAAACATGCATTTGACAGTCTTTTGACTGCTAATTCTCTTTCTAGGACACCTAGCAATTAAATTGCTGAATATTAAATGTCAAACAGAAGACATTTAAACAACCTTTAATTACTGCTACTAATACCAAATTAAAATGATAATATTAAGAAAAAGGTTTTATTTATTCAGAAATAAGATACTGGGATGCCAGATTGAAACTTTAACTTCAAATTCATATTCTATACACAGAATAAATTGTTAAAATTACTTGATTCTTTCTATAAATAAACTACTGAGTGGATCTGTATTTACTACCTTATGTAATCTTCACTAAAGGAGAATTAGGAATATAATCCCATTTTCTAGAAAAGGAAACTCAATCTTGAGAAGCCAAGAGATTTAAATTAAGGAGCTAATACGTACTGGCTGTAATTTACATTTGGAGAAGCTTCAAAGCCCATGTTCTTTGTCATCAGACTGTGTTCTCTCCAAAAATACCATTTTATAGTTACTATTAAGCAACCATGAGCGTACATCCTTGGCTCTCACTATTTCAGTTATGGTAATTGATATACTATAAAAAATATGTATTTTAGTTTCATCAGTTTAAGTTGTATAAATAAACTGTACATACATTTTGTGTCTACATTAATGTTTGAATGCCCATTGGGTTACCTATATAATTGAGGACCATTTTACTCTGACTACATCCTAGGAAGAGTTAAGATATTGGCTAAGTGACATAAAATGCAGTGCCTACAGCCATACCATCCTAGTAACCAATCTTGTCTGATCTCCAAAGCTAAGCAGGGTCATGCCTGTTTAGTCCTTGGATAGGAGACTGCCTGGCAATATGGGTACTGTATGCTTGGGAGAAGGACTTGGCAGCCCATTCCTGAGACAATCAGCCACTGAAAACCCTATGAATAGAAGAAAAGCACTGACATAGTGCAGGGTATTATTTCATCTGTTGTACATAGGGTCATTATTAGTCAGACCTGACTCAATGGCAGGTAACAATATAAAATGCAATAGATGGATATGTACTTATATTTTTTAATTTACAAAAACTCATAGAAAATTACTTCCACTTAGAAATAAGAAAAATATTGACAATTTTTCTAGTTTCAAAAATTATCAAATTGGATCTTTAGTTGTGATATATCATAATTGAAAACAAACTTCACTGACTATGCTAATGGTGGATACATACAGATGTATCAAATAACAAGTATTTATTGAGAAATAAATTCTGTAAGAAACAAAAAAAGCAGACAGGTGAAAAGATATATAATGTGGTTATATTTTATATAGGTCAGTAGGGGATGGAAGGTAGCATGCGAAATGAAGTATGAATAAAGTAAGGGAACAGTGAGAAAAAGCAGGACATTGCAGGCAGAGAGAATTACAAATGCAAGAGTCCTGAGGGAAAAAGCATGTTAAGACATTTGGGGAACAACACAAAGGAAGAGTGGGTAAAGAAAAATGACCTAGGGAAAAGGTAGTAGAAAATGAAAAGCAATCAGGACTGCCAGTGCTTTTGAAATTACTGGTCTCAAGTGTGTGTGTATTGAGTCTCAATTTAAAATGTTATCACACACAGTGAGTCACAAGTTTGAAGGCTGCTTAAACACCATAGTAAGGACATTAGACATCATTCTCAATGTGATACAAAGCCACTACACAGAGGAAGAGGAAACTGACATAATCTACTAAACTGTATAAAAGAGTTACTTTGATCTTCACAAAAGTACTTACTAATTCAAATGAGAAGAATAGAGAAAACTGGTTGACACCACATATTCAAGTTTACTACCACAAAAGCAGGAAAAATGATACCATGTTCCTCTTTATGTATTATACTGGAAAAAAACATTTATATAGTAATTCTTGCAAAAATTTATTGAATCTGATGAGAAAATACTATATACAATTCCAAATTCAGAGACAGTATATAAAAGGTACAAAATGATGTCAGTGCCAAAAAGGTAAAGGAGTCTAAGGAGACACCAACCTATCTGTCCTAGAAGAAGTGCAACCAGAGTACTCCTTGGAAGCAAGGATGGCCAGACTGTATCTTACATATTTCGGACATGTAGTCAGGAGAGATCAATCCCTGGAGAAGGACATCATGTTTGGGAGAGTGGCAGGTCAACGCAAAAAAGGAAAACCCTCCACCAGATGGATTGACACAGTGTCTGCAACCATGGGCTTAAACATAAATAAGATTGTGTGCCTGGCACAGAATCAGGAAGGGTTTCGATCTGGTGTATATAGGGTCACTATGAGTTGGACTCGACTCCACGGCACCTAACAACAACAAAGGAGACATGAAAACTAAATACATTAAGTGACATGGGATTAGAACTTGAGTCAGCAACAAAAATTGCTATAAAGTACATAATTCAACCAACTTGTAAAATTTGAATATGAACTCTATATCAAAGTATTATATCACAATCAAATTTCCTTATTTGTATTGTGGTTACATAAAAAACATCTCCAGTTTTAGTATATACGTGAAGTATTAGCAGAAAAGGGACATGGTATCTGGAACTCATTCCTAAATGGTTTTGGCAAAAAGAAGAGGGGAAAAAAATTAAAAAAAAATTAATGTGGTCAAATGTAAATAATTACTAAAATCTATGTGAAGGATGTTGATATGGACTCAGTTGTATTCGCCCCCAAATTCTGGTGTCCTAACCCCTGGTATCTCAGAATGTGACTATGGTTGGGAATAGAACCTTTAAATAGTAAATTAAGATGAGGTCACTAAGATAGGCCCTAATCCAATATTACTATTGTCCCTTATAGGAAGAGGTCAAGATACAGAAACATGCAGAGGGAAAACCACATAAGATAAAAAACAGCCATCTACATACAAGCCAAGGAGAGAGAAGCTTTAGAAGAAACCAACTCTGTCAACATCTTCTTTCAAACTTTAAGCATCTAAGACTATAAGAAAAAAACTTTCTATTGCTTAAGCTAACCAGGCTGTGGGATTTTGATATGGTCACTCTAGCAAACTAAGTCAGATTTACAGGAGTTCGTTGTGTTATTTTAAAACCTTCCTGGAAGTTTGAATTTTTTTCAAAATAAAAAAACATTTTAAAAGAAATTGTGGTGGCTGAGTATAACATTGCCTTATGCAAATCACTGGTCCCTTCGCTCACTCTGAGGGAGATAATAACAAAATAAAAATATCCTAAACACCAGGTGCTGTAGGCTTGGGAGACAGACTCGGCAACCCACTCCCAAAAAATCAATACACCATTGAAAACCATCTGAACAGCAGAGAAGCACTGACAGTAGTGTTTCCCCTGTTGTATGTAGGGTCGCTATGAGTCAGATACCAACTCGATGGCACCTAGCAACAACAACAAAAACAACAACAACAACAACAACAACAACATACTGGAATGAAAAGTTTATATGTAGCAACTGTGAAAATACTAATATGCTATATGAATGGTACAATTAGTGTACTTCAATTCTAATTTGGCCTAATACCTCAGTGTCTTTTATTACTTTTCTTATTAATTTCTAATATTTAGTATTTCCTTTATTGTGCCATAACAAATATTCACTTAACATTTTCTTTTCCAAATGGCAAATTCTAATCCAAACATCCATTTTTTCCAGGGAAATCTATATTTTGAAAAATCTGTTATTTAAATTATAATGTTCTGATCCTTTTGTTACAGTATTTTTTCTGAACTATAAAGAGATACATCAACATTTCATGGAAGATAATTTCAAATTATGCAAAGTCAAGACAAATGAAATCAAGAGGAATGAAGTGAAGTAAACACTGCAGAAAGAAGTAACATTTAGAATACAAATTCTCCACAAAATGTTTGGTTTGGTTCCTAAAGTAGACATACCACTGAAACATCCAAAATATCATAGCTTCTTTCATTTCTTTCAACCAATGACAAACCAATTTCTACCCTCTTGGGTACACCAAGAAACTATTTTTGGACAACCTACATTTGAGCAAGTTGAATTTTATTTTTACATAATATACTAATATAGTATATCTGTCTTTAGAAAGAAGATAGGTTTAGTACTTATTTTTTGGAGCCATTCCATTGATTCTATTATTTTATTTATACCCAAACAGCAATATTTATGTATTTTTACTTGTGTGTTTGTGTATATATTTATAAAATGACTAATAACAAAAAAATCAAAGTGCTTATATTGAAAAACAGAAAGATGAGGCAGTATCATCCACCTTTCAAGAGGTCTTTGATAAAATGAGGACACACAACCTACAAATTCAGGGGGTTCACAAAGGAGCTGAAAATAACACTAGGGAGTTAAGAAATCTTTTCCAAAAAATAATAGCTGAAACCTTCCCAAAACTAAGAGAAAAAATAGATACCTATTTGACAGAAGCATCTGGAACTCCAAATTGCACAGACCAGAACAGATCCTTTCTACAACACATTGTAATTGAAATAGAAAATCTAGAGAACAAAGAATTCTAAAAGCTGCAAGAAACAACTCACAAAGGCAAACCCACTCAGAATAACAGCTGACTTCTCAACAATAACTTTAAAGGCAAGGAAAGCATGGTCACACACCATTGAAGTACTGAAAAAGAATAACTGCCAATCAAGATTATTTTATCCAGCAATCCTGTCTTTTAAAATAGATGAAATGTTCAAGACATTCCATGATATTGACAAGTTTAAGTAATTCGGGATGACCAAGCCAGCATAGCAGAAGATCCTTAATGAAACACTACATATGGGCATACTAAGACAACCCTAAATGCAAGATCAAAAGGATGAATAATAGATTTGAGAAGAACTCAAGAATACAACAGGCTAAATATAAACCAGAAAATAGAAAAGCACAAAAATGATGTGGAATAAGAAGCAACTCTCGATAATTACCTATAAGTAAATGGTCTTAACTCCCAGTCAAGAAGTACTGACTGGCCAACTGGATTAAAAAACAAAACCCATTGATTTGTGGGATTCAAGAGATTTACCTCATCCACAAAGACCAGAAAAGCCTGAAAATTAAAGGATAGAAAACAATATACTGAGCGTGTGGGAACCAAAAGAAAGCAGGAGTAGCAATACTAATTTCTGACAATTTAGACTTTAATCCCAAACTAATTAGAAGAGACAAGATGGTCATCACACATTGGTAAAAGGAACAGCCAACCAGGAAATCATAACAATAGTTAATATTTATTTCCAAATACAAGGTCATCTAGCTTCATAAAGCCTGCAGCTGTAGCACTGTGGCATCTGATCCCATCAGATCTCAGAAGCTAACTAGGGTTGGACCTGGTTAGTACCTGGATGGGAGACTGCCTGAGAACACCAAATACTGTAGGCTTAGGAGAAGGACCTGGCAACCCACTCCCAAAAATCAGTCCACCATTGAAAACCCTATGAATAGCAGAGAAGCACTGACAAGTGTTTTGCCTGGTGTACATAGGGTCACTATGAGTCTGATACTGACTCGATGGCACCTAACAAGAGCAACAACAAGCTTCATAAAACAAACATTACTGCAGGGAAAGGAACACATTAGGCTAGATACAATAATTATGGGAGATTTTAATACCCCAATTTCTTCAAGTGACAGGTCATCAAAGCAAAAATTAGCACAAAAATGACAGACTTAAACAATACCACAGACCAACTGGGCCTTACAGATGTCTATAGAATATTCACCCATTGAGGCATAATACATTATCTTCTCAGCACTACATGGAACTTTTTCTAAAACTGACCACATTTTAGTTGACAAAAATGGCCTCAACAAATACAAAAAGAACTGAAATCATCTCTTCTATGTTATCAAATCACAAAGGAGTAAAACTAAAACTGGAAAGAAAAATTTGAGAAATGTTAATAAGGCAGGGAGACTAAATAACACATTTATGAATGATAAATGGGACATCGAAGAGAATAGAGAGGACATTAAAAGATTCCTGCAATCAAATGACGATGAATCCAACCAAATTTATGAAATCCAGAAAAAGCAGTTCTAAAAGGGAAGTTCATAGCTATGAGTGCTTTCATCAATAATCTAGTAAAAGCCCAATTAAATAACTTAATAAACACCCTGAGACACTAAAAGGCTAATAACAAGCCAACCCCCAAACTCCAAAGCACAAAAAAATCAGAGATAACAATGGGGACATAATGATGTACACCACGAAATCCAGATCATCAGAGACTACTTTGGGAAACTACACTCCTCAAAATACAAAAATACAGAAGAAATGGACAAATTTTTTAACACATACGAATTACCAAAACTAAGTCCAAAGGACAGAAGCAAATTGAACAGACCAATTACACTCACTGATTAGAGAGAAAAAATCTCCCAACAAAGAAAAGTCCAGGTCCTGACAGGTTCACATCTGAATTCTATCAAACCTTCAAAGAAGAATTAATTCCTATTCTCCTCAAATTATTTCATAAAATAGAAAAGGAAGGGATTCTTCCAAACTTATCCTTCAAAGTTATTATCACCTTGATACCAAAACCAGATATGGATTTTTCAAAGAAAAAAAACTATAGACCAATTTCCCTGAAGAACATTGATGGAAAAATCCTGCCTAAACCAAATTCAGCAACACATAAAAATATCAGATACCAATGATCATTCCACAGATACAAGGCTGATTCAACATATGAAAATCAATTAATAAAATTCAACATATCAAGAGACTTGCAGACAGAAATCACATGGTTTATTAGGAGTCCTTCAATGAAGGGCAATATCCTTTCATGACAAAAGTCTTGAAGAAATCGGACATAGTAGGAACATATCTCAACATCATAAAGGCTATTTATAATAAATCTATAGCCAACATCCTATTAAATGGAGAAAAACTGAAACCATTCCCTCTACAATCAGGAACAAGACATGATGTCCACTCTTTCCTCTCTTATTCAATATTGTGATTGAAGTCCTAGCCAGAGCAATCAGGCAAGAGAAAGAAATGAAAGGAATACAGACAGGGAAAGAAGAGGTCATACTATCCTATTTTGTAAAAGTAAACTTTAACCTTAAATGTAATCCAACTAAAACAAAGGATCTTTAGTTTTAATTATATATTAGCCTTAAACTAGAAATTAAACAATAAACTTATTTAAAAGATAAAAGCATATACTAATACTAGAAATGTTTCATCAAATACCACCTCTAAGAGTAATGGTGCAATGAGAGATTATTGGTATAATTTCTTAATTTCCTGAGGCTAGACCCTGCTTATCACAGAAACCTATCATACACATCCCCAACCCACTGTACTTTTGTGTCCTTGGGATCAAACCCAGGGCCTTGTGCATGCACTGAGGTACATCTCTAGCCCTATCATTCACGTTCTCTAGAAACACATTTAGCACATTTGCTAGCAGTAGGGACTTCTTATAGTGTCTTATCATCTCCAAATTCCAACTTATGACACTAGTGTTTACAGAAAATTATGGCAAAGCATATTGGCAGTCCAGAGATCTAGTTTCTAATATTGTATCAGCGATCTCATATACACCTCATCCATATTAATAGTGGCCTAATATTTATAGAAAAATAATATGAAAAATTTAGCTGTACAAACTTAGGATTTCTTCAAAGTTATGAGGACTGTTTCTGCTTATTATGTATTATACTTCTTTCACACTTTGATGCTCCCATCTGTGACACTGAGAAAACTGACATCTGTCATATTCCAGCATTTGTAAATCCCTAAAGAGTTAAGTGACACATCCTTGGTAAATAACAGGAAAAATCTGGTTATAAGGTGTTCAGTTGGATTACTTTTTCCTGTACGTGGGTAGAGGTCTCACGGTATAATAGATCTTTGCTCCAACACAATACACCATTGTTTCACGGGGTTTGGTGGTATGGAATACTGCTACTTTATGTAATGATGAGATTCATCATAGCAAGTAACTGCCAATCAAGATATTGTTGCAAAAAATATATTTGGTCATTCAATTATCATCTGAGTAACTTCTATTCATAAACTTTTAGAAATGCTATCTTTAAGAACTTACCACATGAGTAGTTTTTAATGTACTGCCATCAAATCTGCATAAACTGGAGCTCTCTTCAAAGAAAATATCACATTCTTCTAATTCTTGAGCATTACAAGGAGGTTTTTCTTTTTCTGGATTTGGATTCTTAGAACAAAAAATAAAACAAGTAAATAAAACAAGAGGGAAATGGATTTATTCATCCTTACAAATGTAATTGTAGCAAGAATTAAGAACTAATTTCAAACTCATGACCAATAAAAAACATAATTGAAAAAAACAAAAAAGATGACAGACTGATAGTCAGTAGAAAAAGACATTTAAACAGCTACTACAAACATATCTCATGGGAGAAGGGCCTGGCAATCCACTACCAAGGCAATCCTGAAACAGTCAGCCATTGAAAACCCTATGAGGGTCGCTGAGTTGGATACTGACTCGAGGGCACCTAATAACAACAACAACAAACATATCTCATATACATAAAGATGTTAAGAATAGCCTGAACACATTGAGAGAGATGGAAGATATAAAAAAGAACCAAACAGAATTTCCAGAGAGGAAAATATGTCTGAAATAGAAAAAACCTGGACTTAGGAGCATATTAGACATTGCAGAAGTAAAAACCCAGTGATCTTGAAAACAGCAAAAGAAATTATCTAAGATGAAACACACAAGGCCAGAGGCAGCCTGTACAACCTAGTGAGACCCTGCCTCAAAATTATAAACAAATAATAAATAAGGGCCTGCAGGTGCAGCTCAGTAGTACAGTTGTCGCCTGGCATGCATGAGGCCCTGGGTTCAAAGAAACAAACAAAAAACCCAGAGCACCCCAGTGATCTATGGAATAATATCAAATAGTCTAATATGTGGGTCATTGGACTGGAGTAGGAAAAAAATGGAATGGCCAAAAAATTTTCAAATGTGATGAAAACTGTATCATAGAAATTCAAGGTCAAAGAGTACCCAGCATAGGAAACATCTTTTAAAAACATCAAAGATCACAACAAGTCACAATAATGAGATTTCTGAAAAGTAATGATAAAAAGAAAATCCTACACACAGAGGAAAAATATACACTATGTATTACTGAACAAAGATACAAAAGACTGTTGACAGCTGACTTCTCATTAGAAACTAAGTAAACCAAAATATAACTGAGCTTTTCTGAAAGAAGAAAAAAACAAAACTGTTAACATTGTATATGTGTAGCAAAAATAACTGAAAAAAAGGAGAGAAGATAGATATATTTATAGACTACCAAAAGCACAGAGAATTATCACCAGCAGACCTACACTACAAGAGATGCTGCAAGGAAGCTTTTCAGGGTAGTAAAAATGTCAGGTGAAAATTTTTATCCATACAAAAGAATGAAAAACAGAGGAAATGGAAAACATGTTGATAAGTAAAAGACTTTTTTCTCATTTTTAATCTCTTTAAAAGAGAACTGGCTAAGGCTGAAAAAGTAATGTATTATAAAGTTTAATAAAAAAGATGGAGGAATGGAAATATATCGTGAGGTTTTTAAGTTTTAAGGAAATGATATAATAATAAGGAAATGATATAATCAAAATATAATTTTGAAGACAGGTGGAAATAATGATGTATACTCTAAGCTAAGTGAGGTGGCTCATGCCTTGTAATCCCAGGAATTCAAGAGGCAGAAGTAGGAGGATCTTAAGTTCAAGGCCAGAGGTAGTCTGTGTAATTTAGCAAGAGAGCCCAGTATTTTTTTTTTTTCCCCAGTACTGGAGGTTGAACCCAGGGTCTCGCGCCTGCATGCTTTGCAAGTGCTGGACCACTGAGCTGTGCCCCCAGCCCATTTTTTTGACTTTTTGAGACAAGGTCTTGCTAAATTATGCAGACTGCCTCTGGTCCTGAACTTGTGATCCTCCTTCCTCTGCTTCCAAGCCGAGGGGATTACAGGTGTGCACCACTGCACCCAAGAGCCCAGTCTTAAAACAAACAAACAAACAAACAAGGAAAAAAGAGGTTGGGTAGCCCAGTGGTAGAGCACTTGCAAAGTATGTGTCAGGCCCTGGGTTCAAACCCCAAACACTGCCAGGGTTAGGGGGAACATGTATACTCTATAACAACCACTAAACACACACACACACACACACACACACACACACACACACACACACACACTTACTTTATAAAAGTAGTTCCCTTGCTTAAATACAAGGATCTCCACCTGGTGTTACATTTCTCACAGAGTAACAAGATCACAATAATTAATAAATTACATATACATGTAACAGAATTCAACAACTAACCAAATGTGCACACACCTACTTTGCCAAAAGACAGAGTCATGTTACTCAGAACTTAATAATGTGATCTAAGATAAGATACCCTATGAAACTAGGAATTCTAGAGGATCTATGTAATCAAAATCTGTCCATGTCTCAGCTAGGATATGAAGCCACCTAGATGTGGCTGCTAGCTCTAGTCTTCATTTCAATGGGAACAATTACGGTTGGTATGGCTGGCTGAAAAAGCAAGTTTATGATCTCTCAGTGCCATTCTGTCACAGTGACTCAAGGAGATATGTATGTCTAGTAGAATACAAAAGGGATCCTCCACCTTCCTGTTTTTCTTCTTCCTTCCAAACTATGCATATATTAGAGACGTTGAGATAGGAGGCCAAAAATTTGAAGTTCAGAACTATCAAAGGCAGTCAATACTGAAGACTGGATTACAGAGCAAAAAGGAAGAAGAGCTTTATGCTGCTGCTTCTCAAGAGTCATCTACTGATTTCCAATCTGAGTGGAAAAAAGACAAGTAGAAGGCAGAAGAGAAGAGGCTAAAAAGCTGAGGTTAGGTATTATCAAAGTGCTTGGGGACAAAAATTAAGAGTTCAGCGTCTACACAGGAGAACGCTGGTAACTATCCTAGGTTTTCAGCTGAGACACATGAAAAGATTAGACCTAGGGCAAAACCAAACAAGGAATAAGCCAATCATGTAAAAGACTGAAACTTAACATCAAATCAAATCAATCTCTAATGGAATTAAAATGAGCTGAAAATCTAGAGAGTGCAGCTAAAGCAGTGTTTAGAAGGAAATGTACAGCATTAAATGCTTTTGTGTTAGCTTTCTGTAACTATAACAAATACCTGAGATATCAATTTATAAAGAGAAACAGTTTATTTTGGCTCAGAGTTTTAGAGGTTCCAGTCCATGGTCAATTGGCCCTGTTACTTTGGCCTATGGGAGACAGGACAGCATGGTGGAACAACTGCTCATCTCATGGATATGAAACAAAAGAGAAGGAAAGGAGATAGGCCAGAGTCCCTCTCTCCCCATTTAGGGCATGTCCCCCAGAGAACTACACTAGACCCTACCTCCTAAAGGTTCCACCACTTCCCAAAAAGTGCTACCCTGGGGACCAAGTCTTTAAATATATGGGCCTTTGGAGGATATCTGAGAGCCAAATTGTAAAACAGCTTTAATTACAAAATGAAGGTAAAAGAATCAAAACAGGAAAAACAAAACTGGTAAATCTAAAATAAGCCAAAGGAAGAAAATGCAGTAACAGAAGTGAGGAAAGTCAAAAGTGAATAAAAAAGACAGTCAATGGAAATCAATGCTCAGAATAGCCCTCTGTCTATTAAAATCAAATTCATAGCTATAAAAGCCTTCTCAAGGAAAAAACTCCAAGCTCAGATGGTGAAAAATAATGCCAATTCCATACAATCTCTTCCAAAATGGCAGAAGGAATATTTTCCTGATCATACTTATGAAATCAGCAATATCTAGATAAGGCTGATTGAAAACTGGTTAAACACCTTTTCCCAAAGATGACAAAGAAGGCAGGAAATGTCTTTTACCATTCACCATTATATATACAATGGAGCAGAGGTCCTAACTACCACATAAAAGCAGGTTTAACGATTTGAAAATCACAAAACTACCCTCAGTTTTGTTGTTGTTGTTGTTGTTGTTAGGTGCTATGGAGTCACGTCTGACTCATAGTGACCCTCAGAGGGTTTTCAACGGCTGTTTTGGGATTGCTTCGGGAGTGGATTGCCACGTCCTTCTCCCATTTTTGCGGTGCTGGGAATCGAACTCGGGACCTCAGAGACTACAGAGTGGCGCTCCATCAACTGAGCTAAATCCCAGCCCTACCCTCAGTTATAGATGACAAGATCCTGTTTGTATTTTCAAAATGTACTAAACACACTGATGTGTAGGCACAAGAAACTTTCTCATAAACACCAATAGTCCTCTGAACCCATCAAGTTTAAAAGTTACTTAGTCAAATGATCTACAACCTCAAAACAAGTCTCTACTAAAGTTATTATTATTACATTTCCAGACCCTGTCATAAAAAATATACTGAATGAACGAACACAAGGCAATGTAGCATGCATGGATTGTTGCTAAAAGAGCTGTGAAATCAAAGTTTTGTGGTTTTGCATATGAATTCCAATGATTACTGAAATCTTCAATTACTCTATCAAATATGAAACTCGGTTTCTCTATTTTAGTCATTTTTCCTTTTGACAAAGACATTCACTTTCAATATTCTAATCTTTCCTTTCTACCTTAGTATGCAACTAACCCTGTTGTTGTTGTTGTTGTTGTTAAGTGCCGTCGAGTCGGTACCCGACTCATAGCGACCCTCTGTACAACAGGGGAAACACTATTGTCAGTGCTTCTCTGCTGTGCATAGGGTTTTCAATGGCAGATTGATTTTGGGAGGGGGTTGCCAGGTCCTTCTCCCAAGCCTACAGCTTCTGGTGTTCCCAGGCGGTCTCCCATCCAGGTACTAACCAGGCCCGACCCTGCTTAGCTTCTGAGATCTGACGGGATCGGATGCCACAGGGCTATGGCTGCAGGCCAACTAACCCTATAGGATTAATAATTGCTCATACAGTGTTCCTTATCATTGTAATTCAAAACAGCAATAAATCAGACACTTTACATATGCTGATGTAATTTTTGATAAATGAACATATAACTGACATTCTGGAAAACTACTATATTTGTTCGAACTCTCAACAAGACTGTCTAATTCATTAGTATGAGAACAGTTTCAACCTCATGGTTGAGCAAGTGTTGTATGATCATTGTAATCATTACAAGGAGTTACTTTATCAATAAAAAAACTACATATATTATACCTGTATGGTATATACTTGTGATAGTCTAAGAACACTTAGAATATTTCAACGACAATAAGATTAGCATATAAATGATAAAATTATTTTTGTTCCTGCCAGCACTGGTCAGTTGATTTTTCTAAAAGAGAATATATGTCAAGAGATACATATATATGCAATATGCCCACACATGTAAGTATTCACATGCTGTAAGAAATACATATCATATTCTTGAATTTAATACACACTCTTTCAACAGTTTCAGAGGGCTAAAAAATCAGATGTGGACTAGAATCCTGTGTAGATTGGATTTGTTGTCCAGAGCTCTTGACCAAGCTTTCTACCATAAATCCAATTCACATGATTCTAACCTGTATCTGATTTTTTAACCCTCTGAAACTGTTGAAAGGGTGCAGATTAGAATTTTAGACCATATTAAGACATTTATTAGGTCAATAGTGGCTGACCCCTGTCTTTTACACATATACTTTTGGATTCTTGGAAAGTCACACTACTAATATAAATGCTCACCAGTTCTTCAGAGGTCAAATGCATCAAACGTTCAGCTATCGCAGTACACTGGGCTGAGTCTCTTATAAGTTCCCCTTGTTTATCACCAATCACTAGCTCTGGCCATGTCAATCCTTCATTCTTTTTGATCAAAGAAATCTCCAAGCTAAAAGTTTAAATGAGAAAAGTGATGTTATATTAAGCAACTATACAAATTATATGAGTAAGAACAAAGGGAAGAATCTCCCATAGAAATTACCCATCTGAAGGGCCGGGCTCAGTGGCACACAGCTGCAATCCCAAGTGACTTGGGAGGCAGAGGCAGGAGGATTGCCAAGTTCGAGACCAGAGGCAGTCTGCATAATTTAGCGAGACCCTGCCTCAAAAAGTTAAAAAAAAAAAAAAAAACAGGGATAAGCGTACAGCTCAGTGGCACAGCACTTGCAAAGCATGCAAGCGCGAGGCCCTGGGTTCAATCATCAGTATCCCAGGAAATTTTACTAAAAATTTTGCTCATTTCAGTTTTGCATATGATAAAAAAAATCTATAATTCAAAGGTAAATAACCTAGATTTAATAAACAAACAGAAAAGTACCATCAGAAATGGCCTTAAATGGCTTGAAGAGGCAAGTGACTGTAAAGATTGAGGCCACCTAGGAAGTAATGCTGCAGTCCAGGTATGCAGTATTGTTACTAAATGTAAGTAACAGAAATACAAGCAGCATGGATCAATGAGACATTGGGGAAGGGGAGGCTATACAAAGGAAAAGGCCTACAACTAAAGGGGACCTCTTAGGGTATAGAAAACAATTAACTTTATTTTCACAAATAACCATAATACATAATCATTAATCAAAGGATGAGGCAGGTAATCCCAGGTGCCATGGAACATGCCTATAATTCCAGGGGCTCAGGAGGCTGAGGCAGGAGGCTCTCCAGCTCAAGCCCACAGTCAGCATGTATAATTTAGGAAGATCCTATCCGAAGATTAAAAAGTAAAAAAGGGGTTGGGAGTGCAGCTCAGTGGTAGAGCACTTGCCTAGCATATGTGAGGCACTGGATTCAATACCCCACCCCACCCCTAAGTACCGGAAAAAAAAAAAAAAAAAAAAAAGAAAAGAAAAGAAAGAAAGAAAGGTAGGTTAATTTTTAAAATATAGATGTTTAAAAATTGGGAATATAGGAACTAGGAAAAAATTAACTTTGGAATACTGGGAAAAAAATGTTAATACATTTAAGCCCCTAAACAGTAATTCCAAAAAGTTCTACATCTCTGTACACAGCCTGTAAGGGAACCCTGAGATCAAGAACTGATGCAGCACAGAAGGGAAAGAAATGGATTAGGGTAGACCACAGACACAGAAGAGGGCAGCTGACCCATGTTCCTTTGCAATACAAGGGCAAACTCAAATAAGAAACTTTATGAGAGCCAGGCACAGTGGTGGACGCCTGTACAGTGACTCTGGAGGCAGAGGCAGGAGGATCCCAAGTTGGAGACCAGAGGAAGCCTGCATAACTTAGTGAGGTCCTGTGTCAAAATACAAAGTAAAAAATGGTTTGAGGGCTCAGCTCAGTGGTAGAGCGTTTGTAAAGCATGTGAGAGGCCCTGGGTTCAAACACCCAGTACTGTAAAGGAAAAAAGAAAGAAAGAAGGAAGGAAGGAATGTAGGAAGGAAGGAAGGAAGGAAGGAAGGAAGGAAGAGAGAGAGAAAGAAAGAAAAAGAAAAAGAAAGAAAGAAAGAAAAAGAAAGAGGAAAGGAAAGGAAAGATACTTTATGAGTAGTGGTTACTGTAATAGAGAGAAAACGGGGGTAGTGTTAACTGTTCCACAGCAAAGCAACCTTTGCCATATGCCACCTTTTGTACATGTATATCACACTAGCTCATGTCCTGTAACACAACTGGAAGCAAACAACTGGAAGGGCACAATTACTATTATCATAATTATTAAATAGAACATGTAAACTTATCACCCATTCTTTTCCAAGGCTATTAACACCACCTCATAAATTAATTACTGCATTTTAAAATTGTCTGAACTATTTATTTTAAGAGAATACATAAAATATATTCTGTCATTACCACTGAAAATTGCCATCAATAAATAATGCCCAGATTTAGCCATATTTTCTAAGGAATAGGCTAATCTTGATGATGATGATGATGATGATGACGACGACGACGACGACGACGACGACGACGAAGATAAAAATAAAAATGATAGCATCTTATACTTTTCTAATGCTTTACCATATGATAGGTGTTGTCTTAAGCACTCTGTATTAGCTCATTTACTGGCCAGAATCAAATGAAGAACTACCATCATGCTCATTTTACGAGGGAAAAAAAAAGCATTAAGAGGTTAACTTGCCAAGGTCACAAGCTAGTAAAGCAGTCCGACTATCCAAATCCATGTTCTTCACTACTACACTACTCTGCCTCTCTGAAAACATACATGTTAAAAACTATTAATGAACTTTTACCAGAATATATAAATACACTCTTAGTTGCTACCTAAGGAAATCTGAAAAATCTTACTTATAAAGAATTTCTGGCCAGGTGCGGTGGCACACACCTGTAATCCCAGCGACTCAGGAGGTGGAGACAGGAGGATCACAAGTTAGAGACCAGAGGCAGTCTGCATAAATTAGTGAGACCCTGTCTCAAAAAGTAAAAAAATGGGCTGAGGGTGCAGCTCAGTAGTACATCACTTGCACACCACGCAAGTGTGAGTTCCTGGGTTCAAACCCCAGGACGGCAAGAAAAAAAAAAAAAAGATTTTCTGAACCATCATAAATTTGCACACCTAGACAATTCAGCCCTTTCAACATGACTGCATTTCTATATTTTAAAACTAGTATCATCCTACTATCTAAGCAAAAAGAAACACACAACACATATATCGTAAACTGCAGACTACCCAACATATTCTTAAGAAAGAACATTATCTATTTGAAAATGAGACAAAAATAATGTAATCAAGTACAGAAAATTGTGTTTTTTAAGCTACCTACCACCTACACATCATTGTGATTATCTTTTGTAATACAAAATAGTAATCACCTCAAATTTACTGGAAGAACAATGCTGGTCTATGTTCACACACTGAATGCTCAAACTATTCACATGAAGTCTAGTTATTCCCCTAGACCTTTGCTGGGTTACTGTTTGATGACTTATATTTAACAATATGTTCCAGTTGGTTTACCAATTTATAAGTGCTACCCTCAAAGCTCTCACATGCACATAAACATGATTAAGTAGAATATGTGAAGATAGAAAATATTTTTAAAAGAACTCTTCATATACTTATTTTTCATATATTAGAAAATGTAACTAAGTCACCAAATGCCACTTCTAATACAATGATTGTAGCTTGGTTGGTCGAGTGCTGCTCTGTGCTGAGGCTCTGGGTTCTATCCCTAGCACTGCATAAAATGGGAGAAGAACCTGGCAGCCCACTCCCAAAACAATCTGCCATTGAAAAATTTATAAATAGCAAAGAAGCACTAACATAGTGTTGGGCATGCCAAACTGTCAGGAAAATTTCATGGGGTCACTACGAGCTGGACCTGACTTAATGGCACCTAACCTAACAGCTTTGAAAACTTAAAATTGTCTTTGAACTAAGACAGTTATTTTGTAAACTGTCATGATTGAGACTTTAACCGCATGTGGATCATATACTATACTAATCAATAACGGTATCTTATGTAAAAACATCTAATATCCTTTATGCAACATTAACCTAAATCAAAAGACTTAGGTTGGATTCTAAATCAACCAAATACCCTTTTCTGATTAAAACTGATCATCTAAAAAAAAGGAAGTACCTAATCTATTCATTAATCCATCAGTGAATTCAATAGTTCCTGAGACTTGATCTACAATGAAAGTAAGTAATTTTGTTAATACAAATGAGTGAAGACAAGTATCTGGAATGAAAGATTTGCAAAGATTTATGGCATTAAGGGCAGAGGATAAAAGTTTTATAAGAATTTAACTTAACCTTTTTTTAAAACAAACTTTTATTTGTTTTATTAAAGTGTAATCTGTAAACAAAAATACAGATTTTAGGAGTGGAATTCATTAAGTTTAATGCACCCCGCACTTGGGAAGTTCCCCTATAGTCTCTTCCAGTCAAACTCCCTGTACTAGAAGGTAAACCACTGATCTAGAAGATTTGTATCACTACTGATTACTTTTGCCAGTTCTAGAACTCCACATTATGAAATTATGAATTATGTGATTTTTGTTTTCTTTAACTCCACATGTTTTTGATTCATTCATATTACTGTGTTTATGAGTAGATATTTCTTTTTCATTACAGAGTAGCGTTCCATTGTATGAATATATATGTATTCATCCATTCACCTTTTCATGAACATTGGGATTCTGTCCAATTTCTGGCTTTTGTATGTAAAGTTGCTATGAATAGAATTTTGTGCAGTTTTTTGGCTTTGTTTTTGTATTTTCAATATTTGTTGTATTTGTTTTGTATTTTCAATTTTCATTGACAAACACCGAGGAGTACAATTGCTGGGTTACAAAGTAGATGTATCTTTAACTTGGTAAGAAACTATTAAACGATTTGCCAAAGGGATTGCATTATTTTATACTCACAAAAGCAATGCATGAGTTGTCCGTGTTCTCTATCCTCAGCAACATTCTATACTGTCAGTCTTTCTAGTTTTAGCCATGCATCTATCTCTCATTTTGGCTTTGATTTCCTTAATGACTAATGATAATTACTTTTTCACGTGTTTACTTACTAGCCATTTATCAAACTTCTATTGTAATGTGTCTATTCAAATCATTTGACTACTTTTAAAATTGGGTTGTCTTTTTATTTTAAATTTGTAGGGCTTCTTTATACATAGAGAATGTAAGTCCTTTGATATGAGTACTAGGAATATTGTTTTTCCTGTTCATGTCTTGCCCTTTGTTTTCTTAAGTTATCTTAAGAAGAACAGAAATTTTCAACTTTGATACGCAGAAAACTTTTGGATGATGTCCAATTATGCATTTCTTTTATGTTTTAGTTTGTATCCTAAACACATAACTTGAAAGAGGTGTAAATAGCCAATTTACATTAAAACATAATTTATTTGCCATAGCTTTAAGATATTATGTTAATTATTCTATATGCAGGAATTTATCCACATTTATTTGTATATATGCAAAATGCCATATATAGTTACTCATTGTAACAAAAGACTGGAAACAACCTAAATGTCCAGTAATAGCCAGGTGCAGTGTGGCAAGCCTGTAATCCCAGCAACTTGGGAAAATAAGGCAGAAGGACCACAAGTCTCAAGCCAGAGGCAGCCTGTATAACTTGGCAATAAATACCCTGTCCCCAAATAAAAAGTGCCCTAGGCGTACAGCCCAGTGGTGGAGTACCCTGGGTACAATCCCTCAGTCATGCATAAGTAAATAAATATCCAGCAATAGAGGATCAATTCTTTTAAATCATTGTATGCTTGACAGGGTAAAATAATATAAATCTGAAAAAATATTAAAAATTTGTTATATATTCTTAATGGAAACAGATATACTGTTGAAAACAAAAGCAAGATATATAAATGTGTACAGTGTCAAAAACTTTAAAAAAAAAGAAGGAAGAAAGATATACATGTTTCTGGAATATATACAAAATACCTCTGGAAGGAAAGTAATAACAGTAAGTTGTGGAGAGTGGGAGGATGGGTGATTGGCTGGAGGGTCTGGGTTGGAGGGAGACTTCTCATTTTCTAGCCTTTTATATGCTTCGAATTTTAAAGAATGGGAATATATTGTTTAGTAAGCAAAATAAACCTAATAGAAAAATATATTTAAAAAAATGTTAAGAGTGCAAATTAAAAGAAATAACCATTTTCACATCTTATTACTGTATGTATAACTGACAATGAAAAGTACCACTATACGTTGCAGGTGATAACTATACTAGTATCTTCAATCTTTATAATTGTGCTCTTTGATGCAGTTATTCCATTTTTAATCTATCTTAAGGAAAATAATTAGCAATACAGACAGAACTATTGTATTCATCTTTCATAGAACTATGTGGAAAGAATAAAAAATCAAATAAAAAGAAGTAAAATAATAAAAAATAAAATGTCAAATATAAAACTATAAAAAATACCAATTGTTCTCTTTAATTATCCATGTACTGCTTTCATGATCAATAGATGAATATAGCTTTCCTTCCAAAATCCGGACATCCTTAAGCATTATGCTGATGTTATCAGGCAAAAACTGTATTTGAATGTCCTCCTTAGTACTGTCTTCCGGAAGTTGTACTGTTATTGTCAAATCATCTTCAGTCTGCTGCCAATAATATAGAGGTTCTATTAAAGAAATAAAAATGCATTATGTAGTAAAAATGAGACTCCAACAAACAAAATTAGACTAGAACACAAAAGAACACCTATCTAAAAGAATCTTAGCATATTTTCTAGTGATTGCCTCACACAAAAAAAGTAATCATAAACACACACAATGGGAAAAAATTCACACAAAGAACTACAGCAATTGCATTTGACATTTTCCTCTTCCAAGGTTACATAATGTCATAGGAAATAATTCCTCATAAAACACTACTGACAACCATCCTTCATCCCCATTCCTTCCCTCTTTGCTTCCCTGTATCACTCTTCACACACACACACACACACACACACACACACACACAGAATTCCTAGTTGAAAAGAATATAAAGTGTCTCTCTGGAAAGTAAGCAAAGCAGTTTATACATAATAATCACCCAATGGATAACTTCTGCCAGACGATGAAAATGGAAGCAGTCTGCAAAATCACCTGAGTTTTTAGTACATAAAAGACAGGAAAGCAGGCTACATGGAAAGCTAGAATTTTTTAATGCCCTCATCACTGAGAGTATACAAATACCTAAATAATTTTCTTGATTTGTTGGTTGCTTTAGAAGTCCTTATGTGCCTTTAGAGATTACGTTTTAGATTTTGAAAATAAAGTATATTTGTATTATTATGACAATACCAAATAGCCAATAGACAATACCAATTATCTTGAGATTTACAAAAAATGAAATCAGTAAGTACACTTGCAAAAGTTTTCTATTCATAATTTTTAAAAATTATATAATTTTTCCTTTATCACTGTGAAAATTCTATGGCAAAATAATTAGTGAATTCAGGATGAATTCAAAATATGTGATATCAACAAGAAAAACAATACCTGGGACTGACATGAAGGATTTAAACATATGCTTTGTCCCATTTAGGCTGTAACTTGTCTTGGAACCACATGGTCCTAGGTGTCTACGCAGAGTGGTTCCAAAAGCTCAAGACACTCATTCATTCATTCCTTTGCAATTGCTCACCAAATGAGTTTTAAATGGCATGTAGTCAAGGCATATGAACATTTATTGTAGAAAAGCTTCAGGGAAGTTTAACATTAAGACAGAATGGTAGAGTTTATTTGGAAAGGATCATAGAGGTATAATCTAACAGAAAATACATCACATGTGAGGAAACAAAGATGTTAAGAGATTAACTAAAAAAGCCATCAAGTACGTTTTTGTATTTACAAACCTGGGAAAAATATTTTAAAATATTTATTACATTAGTATTTTTAAATACTTATCAAAGAATTCATTTTTTAAAAAATATACAAAATAATGAACTTTTATTTTAAATAATTACATCCCTTAAGAAAAAAGGTCCACTCAAGGAATAATATGCATAACTTAAATATTATAAAAATCTTATATAAAGTATACTATTCTCTAGCTACGAACACCAAAAATATGAACGGCAGTGGTTATACAGGAGTGTCCTCTTGAATGGCTTTAAAAGAATATGTACTCTTTGTAAACAAATATAAATTTCTTCTGACAGACCTTGCTAGTGATTCTGCCCTCAAAGAACTTTTTCTGTTTAGTATGAAAGGTAAGAACATGTATAATACTTTAGGTTATTTTAAAAGATTATTACTTTCAGTACTAACACACTGATTCTCAAATGCCAACAGTAAACTGAGTTTATTTAGTTGATAGGCATTTATTAAACATATAATCAAGTAAGTTGAAATACAGATTTAAAACATCTTTGTTAATTACAAAATTAAATCATTTCATACTCCTCATGTGGTATATTTTACAAAAGATTTTCCAGGGGGAAATACAAAAGAAAATAAAGAAATATTAACTATCCATCCTGCCCTGGTAGAATCCATAACTGGGAAGAAATAACAGACAAAAATGTGGGTATACAAAGATACACACAAACTCTATAAAGATCAAAACCAGAATCACCTTTGATTTTCTCTGACATGTCATCATTCATATTTTCTTCAAGATCTTGACCACCCTTAACAAATTTGAAGGACTTATAGGAGATAATCATTAGACCATTTCCATCAGGCTCGATAGCAGCATAATGTGGTACTGACTTTCCATGGAGAATATTACACTTAGTAATTTCATATTTTTTATTATCTGCAAGAAAATAAAGTATTTTAGAATAAGTAATATATAAAAATATGTTATAAAAATAGTGTCAAAATATTTTAATATTAGCTTTAGTCATAATTACATATTCTTTCAGAATCTTCATAAGAATAAAAAATTTACAACCCAATTTTTGTAAATAAATCCCTAATTTAAAATTCTGGGTCTGATGAAATATACTCTAAATAGGTGTTGTCCAATGTGGTAGCTACTGGCCACACGTGGCTTTTAACTTAAATTAAGTAAAGTTTGAAATTCAATTCCTCAGTCATCTTAGCCACATTTCAACTGCATAATAGCCACGTATGGCTAATAGCTAACATAGCGAATGGCACACATATAAAACATGTCCATCTTGCAGAAATATCTCACTGGACAGCAAAGGTCTGGACCTTCAAAGGGACTGACTTATTTAGAATATTCGCCTCTGAGTGTCCTGCCTTCACCTTGACTACAGCCTGCCTACTTTCCTAGCAGTATGTGATGGGCATCTTCTGAAAAGAGCCAAACTGAAGACAAGTGAAAAAATGTGGTATGGACAATTTTTCTGCTGTTCTAACTACTGATAAAGGATTTTTCTTACAATATGCTTACAGGAGAAATGACTTTTATACACAATGAGGGATCTACCTGACTCCTATAAGCAAACATAAATAATAGTGCTTATAACTTTTAAGATATAAATAATTAACTGAACCCTAGAAGTTTCTGACACTTAACTAAATTCATTCTCCTGTGAAGATGAATTATTTTAAGTACTCAAACATTTCAGCTGAGTTCATATCTTTACTTATACTCTGTGAAAACGGGTTATATTTCTAAGTGTCAGAGTAGTCAAAAATCAACTTACTGTTCTATTATTATGAATTAAATGTAACAATACAATTTGTTCTAAAATGCCATTGTTTTTACTCTAAAGCCTCATCTGTGTTCACATTTTCAATTCAAAAAGGCTTATAATTTCACAAATGAACTAAAAACTCCTTTCTCCAGAGGTACATGAAG
Organism: Pedetes capensis; assembly: GCA_007922755.1. Lineage (NCBI taxonomy): Eukaryota > Metazoa > Chordata > Mammalia > Rodentia > Pedetidae > Pedetes > Pedetes capensis. The sequence continues at coordinate 34,311 of VMDO01006983.1, read as the reverse complement.
AGTAAACTGTCCTATCTGCCTTTAGAGACCCAAACTTCTGCACTCTGTATTTTATAGGATTATTCTCCCTAATGTGTGGGACAGAAAATAATAGGTAGGTGTGATACAGTGGTTTCCATGATTAAGTAGGCTGGGAAATGATGGATTAAAAATCAGTTTTCTTTCTCACTCAATTTTATTTTATTTTATTTTTATTTTTTTTGGTGCTGTACTGGGGGTTGAACCCAGGGCATGCTTTGCAAGTGCTGGACCACTGAGTTGCACCCCCAGCTTTTTTTTTTTTTTAGTTTTTGAGACAGGGTTTTGCTAAATTACACAGACTGCCCTCTGGTCTCGAACTTGCAATGTTCCTGCCTGTGCCTCCTGAGTTGCTGGGATTACAGGCGTGCACCCACTGCACTGGGCCTTACTCAAAATTTTTACACACCTTAATATGCTTAATGTTTTATGGTGGTACTGTATGTCCTCATTTTCAAACTTAATTGACAACAAAAATATAATTAATCCAATGTTTCATTCAACCTAATGTAGAAAAATACAGATCTGTTACATTAGTTAAAAAAATAAAAATAATACAATTGTATTAGTAATACTTGGTGGGTGCAGAAGAACAAGACATTAAGAAAAAGAAAGCTAAAGGGAACCATAAAAAGAATTGACATCTGTACAATTACAATTTTGAAAGAAAAAGGAAAAGTGAGTCTAAATATGTCTGTTCAGTTTGGGTGAGGAAATGATGAAGGAATGAGATGGCAGAGCTGGAGCAAAATGGCGCTGTTTTGTGGAGATCTGATTAGTTACTGTAGACTGAGCTAAAGCTGTTACAAAACTGAGATTCTTAAAGAAATGAGAAAAGAGGTACGTATGATTTCTCCTATAAGGTACTGAATTGTGCACCTTAATAAAAAGTTAAAGCTTCTATTTTGTAAAGTAGGAAGCTACAAACTACATCCTACCAGCCAAAGCTGAATCTATACCAATGTTTGTATGGCCTGTGAGTTAAGCATGAATTTTGTATTTTTAAGTGGCTAAAAAAGTTCCAAAGAATAATATTTGAGTATGTATAAAATGTATATAATATTTAAAACTCAATGTCCATAAATGAAGTATTAGAAGTCAGCTGTACTCGTTTATTTATGGATGGTCGATTGTTGCTTCTGCACCACAATGTCATAAGTGAATAGCGGTGACAGATTATATGGTCACTATCTGGTCCTTTACAAAAATACTTTCCAACAACTAATCTAAAGTTTGAAGTGAATATATTCCTCAGAGCTGAAATTATAGGAAGAACAAATAAATCCTATTAAATATGTCACAGAACAAATCTAGGAGATTTCTTCAGTTTACTTAAGAATAATTTATCTATAACCATATAGGTATATCTTGCTGTGGTGGTGGTTCATTATAGAAAACAAATGCCAATATCTTTCATCAGATTGTAAATTGGCAGTATGGTAAAGAAATATCATTTTGTGGTGATGAATGATAATAAAAGTTAAATTCACTTATTTACAAATGAGTAAGAAAGAACAAGAGTCATCATGTATAATACTTTCTTAGCTTTCATTGTGAGGGGAGGGAGAACACCATTTGGTGAGTCAGTAAAAACTAATAAGCAAAGGCAAAGTCCCAAAGAGCAAGCTTGCACCATTTTAAAGGATCTAATTAATACATGGGAAAGTAATTTTAAGTCAAGTTGCAAGTCTGATATGTTCAAACAGACCAAGGCTAAGGACATGTAGGGAACAAAAATAACTGTTCGATGAAGGACAGAAGCAAAAGGCAAAGATGAATGAAATAAACTTAACTATTTCCACCTTCACATTATATTTTAATTATACTATAATTTATGAATATTTATATTTAGCATATATATACACACACACACATATAAATTCAATGTAAATTCATGGGTATACTAAAAATATGCATGTTAAAGTCTCCTAAAATTATGTAATAATGTCTCCTTTTATACAAAAGGTTGTAGAAGCACATTATAGCTATATCTCAGGGGAAACTATCTACACATATTCATCTCACTGAGGTGGTAGGTGCTAGCATCACAACACAACACAATGACCAAGAAATCGAAGCAGCACTTACAGGGACAGATCTGCATTTCAAAACCTACTAAATGATGGCAACTGGGAGAGACAGAGAGATTCAAAATTTTGCTTTATTTTACCTTTATTTGTTTTACTAATAGTGACCCACTCCAAAGAAACATAGAAACCACTTCCTTTCATATCCGATTCCTCTTTCTCTATTCGAAGAAGCAGAGCAGCTATTGAATGTTCTTCAGTTTTCAGGAACGAGATACTGTGAATTATGACAAAAGGATTCCCAAGCTCTTCATTAAACATAATCTACAGAAAAATTACACATATAAAAACATACATTAAATACAAATACAGAGTAGAAAGAATATATAAAACTCTGACAAGCCAACAAATATTTTTGGATGCTACTTATTAGAAGGAACTAAAAAATAAAAATGCCTTTAAATATAGGGTGCAAGTTCAAATAATATTCCTTGAAGAAATAACTTTAAAAAAATATATCTATTTGTGTAACAGAAAACTGACCAGTATCTTGGCTTAAAACCAAAGAAAATAACAGGTCATCCAAACAGCATCTATGGGAGAAAAAGTAAAGCAACTTCCTAAGAACTATAAAGGAGGAAAAAAGCACAAAAAGAGAAGTCACAGGCAGGTTCACTCCTTCATCCCTTTCTCTGTCTCATACACTATTTATATCCACTTTACCCCTTAGTTTCTGGATACTGTGTGCAGGCCTGTGTGCTTTTGCAAGTGCATCTTTTTTTCTTAACTGTTTTCACTTGCTTTTCTGTCTGTTTTCTAGAAGTTTACAAAGTCAAAAATAAAAAGCATCAGGAAACATACCAATCACTAATGCTCCTTTAGTCTCAAAAACAAGAGTTCACTTACAGGTAAAAGATAATCCAACAAACTCTATTTAAAATATCGTGAAGTTGTTCTCCATCTCCTTCCCTGTTGTTGTTGTTGTTAGCTGCCATGAAATCATGTTGGACTCATGGAGACCCTTATAGGGTTTTCAGCAGCTGATTGTTTCGGGATTGCCTTGGGACTGCATTGCCACATCCTTCTCCCATTTTTATGATGCTGGGAATTGAACCGGAGAGCTCAGAGACTGCAGAGCAGGGCTCTACCAACTGAGCTAAATCCCAGCCCCTGCACCCCCTAAGCAAATCCAAAGGATTTTTGTTTTGTTTTGTTTTTGTGGTACTTGGGGGCTGATACTTTGCAAGCACTCTACCACTGAGACCCACCTCCAGACCCTTTAAAAAAATTTTTTTTTATCTTGAGACAGGGTCTCACTTAGTTACATAGACTACCTCTGGCCTCAAACTTGGGATCCTCCTTCCTCTGCCTGAGTTATAGGGATTATAGGTATGTGCCACTGCACCTGGCAGCAAATTCTTTTTTATACATAAATACATGATCTCAAAGATTATTTTATTTTTATTAGAGAGAATACTAAATAGGAGAGTTTTAAGACTGATTCCTAAACAAGATTTCCGAATAAATGAAAAAATGACCAGTTGAAAAAGAAAATCTAACTGAATAAAAAGCGCTTTTCTTTTCATACCAGCATTCTGAATCCCCTCATGTCTGCTCCTACTTGAAAGTCTTACAAAGAAAAGTGAGCTAAAATGTCATCAATTTCTCCATGTGTTTGAGCACCTCTGCCAAAATTATTCAAATAGCAGGCCTTTGGAACTCACTCTAAAGATTTCTATAAGCAGAAAAAACATCCCTTGTATCAATCAGCTCATATACCACAATAACAGAGAAACCAACAGAGACAATTTGGGGGCTTTATTGAGGGCTCATAGAGGATAAGTTGATAATGGCAGGACAGGCATGGTAGTGGCGTGTGGCAGGGTCCATGGCAGAGCACCTTTTATCTTCATGATCAGGAAGCAGAGACAGCTTACCAGAACCAGGGGTCCAGGTAAAATTCTCCAAAAGCCCACCCCTAGTGACTCATTTCCACCAAGCTGGATCCCTTCCTTCCAGAGTTTCCATAAAGTCCACAAATAATGCCACCAACTGGGGGCTAATGTTAAAGTACATGACCTTTGGGGGACATTTTAGACTTAAATCATGACAACCCTCAAACATTCAAAACTGAGATGACAGATGAACGCAAGTCTTGAGTTGGTTAACTGAGCTTTGCTTTTGTTTAGTGAATAGCGGAAACTTGAAGTAAGGAAAAATGATACATTTTGGCAGGCACAAAGGGTTTATCCTTAAATCTTTTTCTTTCTACTATGAGTAATAGGGTCTGTAATGATACCACAGAAGTAGATGACTAAACTATTAAAAATTGTTAGGCTGAGGTTTCTATTCTGAACAAGCTCCGCTTCTCAACTGTGACAATGCAGATATCTCAAACTCCCATCATAATAGAGGCAACACATCTGGAAAAGCAGGTGATCTTTTCCAACTCCTTTCATTTCTCTTTCTACACTTTTAGTCATCACCATCCTTGGCTACCTCATGCCCTGTCATGCATTTTGGTCACTTCTATCTTTAGCTTCCTTTTTGTTTACAATTTTCCCAAAGTCCTAAAACTCTCCTAAATTGTTTCTTAAAGTGAACAATATCCCACAGTATCCCCCCACCTCAATTAATGCCCAATTCCTGTTCTTCTCCCTCTCACCCTAGAACATAACCAAAACCATTATTAACTGAAAATCTCAGAAGGGTACTTATTTTATTATAGCTGTCCATACTAAAAGGGCATGTGACAAATTTAAATTTTTAATGGATTAAAGAATATTACTGAAGGCCTAACATGTGCCAAGGAGGCACACACAGAAGAATTATAACCAAAAGAATTATAAATTCATATGCATCTCCTTCTAGTGGAATTTGTTTTATTTTCTTTTTTAAATGAGTCAGTTTGCCTCTTCCTTCCTGCTCAAAACCAACTGAATCTACACAGGTTGATAATGAATTCTCACATATATTCTTGCCGTTATTACTGGAAGCCAGAGTAAAAATGTCAAAACACCTAATGCATATTTGAAACTATGCATGCAACAACCTCTTGCAAGTGGGCTAGTGTTGTTATGGTTATTCATTGTTTTCTGGTTAACTTTTTTTTCCACATACTAAAATTTGGTAGTTTACCATTCAGTAAAACTTGGTAAGGTAGGTGCCTCCAGCTGTACCACTGTGGCATTTGATCACATCAGATCTCAGAACCTAAGCAGGGTCAGACCTGGTTGGTACTTGGCTGGGAGACCACCCGGGAACATGCAGTGCTGTAGGCTTGGGCAAAGGACCCAACATCCCACTCCAAAAAAAACAATCTGCCACTGAAAACCCTATGAATAGCAGAGAAGCAGTAATAATACTGTTTCGCCTGTTGTACGTAGGGTCACTGAGTCAGAAACCTACTTGACAGCACCTAACGACAACAACAGTAAAATAGGTAAGTCACCTCCTTGGTTTTACTCAAATAATTAAAGCCTCCCTGATTGTTCTCATAATTTATAGGTGTCTGTTGGTCTGATAAAAATATTTTATAACATGGAAATATATTATACTTGCATCTCTTTATTTAACCAGAACTAAAGGCTACCTGCTGAAAAAGTAGCAATATTGCCATACACTTATTACTATCAGTCAAAGGAATTAAAGCAATAAATCACTTTCTTCTACTTTCAAAAACTGAGGGTCTGGAGAAATTAATTCCTTATTTATTACCATTAAAATCCTAACTGATTTATCAGATTTAAATCTGCCTCATTTTTTAAAAATATTGAAGTAAAAATGATACCACAGAGGTTAGCAAATAGGTACATTTATATTATAGTGTACTTTTCTAAGCAGGGCATACTCCAGTAAACTCTGACCAGTGTAAACATAGCAGCAAATCTAACATGCAGGTAGAGGAGAAAAACATCCCAGGTCAACTCTTCTTTAAGAGAAAGACAATGTTAATGCTTAGTGCAAAGTTTTATCCATAAAAAACAATGAAGAAATATCTAATAAAAACCAAACACCTTTTTTTTTTTTTAAAGATAGGATCTCACTATGTAGTTCAGGCTGGGTTGGAACTCCCTAGTAGTCTAGGCTGCCTTGAACTTGTGATCCTCCTACCTCTGCCTCCTGAGTGCTGGGATTTCCTGAGTGCTGGGGTTATAGGTATGCACCCTCAAACCAGCTTGAAATGAATGCAATTCTTGACAGCTGTACTAATCCCAAATCCAAAAAAAAGTAATATCACACACACACACACACACACACACACACACACGCAGATGAGTTGTTGAATAAAAGGTATATATTTTATAATTTGAGATCTAAAACATTATATTAGAAAAAACAAGAGGTCATACGTCCTTAAAAAGTGTTCTTTTAAAATAAATTCAGTAGTGTGCTTGTGATCCAAGCACTCAGAAGAGTGAGGCAGGAATATTCCAAGTTTGAGGCCAGCCTGGGCTACACAGTGAGTATGAGAGCAGCCTGGGTTACAATATGAGCCCCTATCTTGACCAAATATATATATATGTGTGTGTGTGTGTGTGTGTGTGTGTGTGTGTGTGTGTGTGTGTGTATGTGTGTGTGTGTGTATATATATATGTATGTGTATATATATGTTTATATATTTATACACACACACAAAATTAAGGTCTAATTGGTTATACTTTCTGGTTTTTTCTTTATAAAAAAAACTTACCTCCCATTTTTCAGAAGCACTATTTCCACGTTCACCTGTCCCAATCACATATAATCTTCCAGTCCCATCAGACAAGGTAACCCAGGTGGATGATGTGAAATGGATAGATGCACAAAGGCGATTGTCATATGCAGTCAAATCTGTAGGAAGTCTAAACACCTCTCGTGGTTTTCCTAAGGCAGTATCCTAAAAAGAAGCCAAACATTATAAATGCATCCCTTCCTATTACCTGATTCAGCCACACAAAAAATAAATATGTGCAATGCAGATGATTATCTCTTCCTCAAGAGTTGAATCTAACTCCCCTCCCTTTAGTATGAGCGGTACTACTGATTCACTTTTTTTAACAAATAAAATTGGGTAGATGGGATAGATAGTACATGAGCTCTAAAACTAGATTATCAAACACTTTACATCCTCTGCCTTGCTGTCCTTCTTGGATCACATGCTCTAAGAGAGCTAGCTACCATGCTGTGAAGAAGCTTAAGTAGCCCCTGGAAAAGACCCACTTAGGGGGAACTGAGTGCTCCTGCCAATACCAGTAACCTACTTGTGAACCATGTGGGAATTATATTCTTTTGCTCTAATCATACCTTCAAATGACTGCAGTCCTGGCTGACACCATGACCTCATGAGAAGTCTTCAGCCAGAGCACCCAATTAAACTACTCCCTGATTTCTGGCCAGAAAAACTGAGATGGAAACTATTGTTTCAAGTTACCGAGTTCTGAAGTTGTTAAAGAAGCAACAGGTAACTAATACAATGCAGTAATCTAGTTTTCTTTCGAGTTAATGGTCAGTATTTTTAACTTGCTCCTGTTGTTGTTGTTAGATACCGTAGAGTCCAGTCTGACTCTTAGCAACCCTCATAGGATTTTCAATGGCTGATTGTTTCGAGATTGTTTCATGAGCAACTAATAAGTAACATTTACCATGTTCTAAATGCCTATATGGGGCTGGGATTTAGCTCAGTTGGTAGAGCACTGAGCTGCAGTCTCTGAGGTCCCAAGTTCAATTCCCAGCACCACAAAAATAGGAGAAGGACCTGGCTAGCCACTCCCAAGGCAATCCCGAAACTATCTGCCATTGAAAACCCTATAAGGGTTGCCATGAGTCCGATACCGACTCGATGGCACCTAACAACAACAACAACAACAACAACAACAAATGCCTATACAAGACATCACCCTGTAGCACAAAGCCACTACATTTAGACTACCAACAGATTTTTGTCAAATTTTCAATTGTGTCTGTGTCCTTATAATTCAATGCTATGATTTGGGGTGCATCATTAAAATGTTTTACAGGAAAATATACTAAAAGGTTTACAATTTAGGAAATAAACTCTCTCTCATATACCAAACTGTATTCAACAAATATTTTTTGTTGTTAAAATATTTTTGTTGTTATTAGGAGGTTTCCCTATAGAGCCTCCATCTCCTGAGTCGCTGGGATATATGCGTGTGCCACAGCACCCAGCTCAGAATCATTTATTTCATTCTCTATTCTACAACAGTTTAGATTTATGTACATGTTGATAAAATTTAAGCAAACTATAAGCCTGGGGTTTAGCTCAGCTGGTAGAGTGCTTGCTGTGTGTGCGTTAAGGTCCTGGGTTTGATCCCCAACACTGCCAAAAATGGGAGAAGGACTTGGCAACCCACTCCCAGAACAAGCAGCCATTGAAAACCCAATGAGTAGAAGAGAAGTACTGACATAGTGCGGGGAATGGCACAGTGTTGAGGAGTGTTGTGCTTTGCTGGACACAGATTTACTATTAGTCAGACCTGACTCGCCAGTACCTAACAACAACAGTATATAGTGCCCTCACAGCCACAAATTGTTTGGTGACCCCTGTTTCTTTTTAAAACATTTAATTTAGTTTTCTTTAAAATAGCATCTTTCTTACTTTTTTGTACCTATATTGTATTGATTTGCATAATATTGAATTAGATAAATATAAAATAGCAAGCACAGCTGGCATAAATGGTTTTTAGAATCATAAAATCTGAGTATAAGTAATGTAAAACTCAACTAGTAAAAAACAACTGTACTAGCCCAATACTGAAGTAGCCTATTAGCAGTAAACATTGAATTTACTGTGGCCTTAGGTACACCTTATACAGAGGGAATAGGGAACTTCAGTTAATTCAGTCGTCAGTCAGTTAGTTAGGAGGTCAATGAAGGCACATTTTGCCATAAGATGATGTCTGTGTCAGCATTTAAAACATGATGTGGTATTTCCAGTTAATGAGAAAAAAATAGATTAGTCAGCAAATGGTATTGGGATGTTAAAGAACTTTTAGGGAAGTATCTCCTATTCATATCATACACAAAGAATTCTATATTCCAGATAGATGAATAATCTCAACATGTTAAAAGTAAAATATTTTCATTAAGAGATTAATGGTTTCATGATTTCAGTGTGGTGAACAACAACTGCACATAGATATGTAGGAAACAAAGAAAAATTTTGTCAAACATACAACTAATACAACTGAGTTTTAAGGGTAGCCCATCAGCCTACCCTTAAAACTCAGCAAGAAATATGTGATCATCTAAAATATTTAAGTAGAAAAAGAATATACACAGGAAAACTATGGTTATTAAATTTAAAAGCACCAAACACTTTAGTAAAAGCAAAATAGTAAAACACATACACAGAGATTAAAATAAGATTCCCTAATTAACCAGAAAAAAACAACCTTCAGTATTGTCTATTGTTGGGAAAGGTGTCCTGTTGCTAGGAGTACAAATAAGAATAGGCTTTTTGGAAATGTTAATAAATCAGATTTAATGATGTTTTACTTATACTTTAAGACAATTCAAGTTGTTGCAAGAATACTTGCATTTGTACCCACAAATTCTTATCTACTTAAGAATGTTCTTCCAACAATGCAAATGAAAACTTGTGCCAATAAAAACTACAAACAACCTTGTTGATTATCATCTGAGTAAAGAAGAAAAAAGTAGTCCCTGACACTGTGGACCTAGCCTGGTACCCATTAGTCAAATCTTGGTTTTATTATAAACCAGCCCAACACTAAACAGCAGTTTTCTCCTATTAAACAGTTGCACATGGGAGAAGGACATGGCAATCCACTTCCAAGGCAATCCTAAAACAATCAGCCATTGAAAACCATATGAGGGTGGCTATGGGTCTGACACAACTCGAGGGCACCTAAGAACAACAACAAACAGTTGCACAGAATATAAACATCAAAGCCACTGTGTGACCACATGGAGCAAGATAAAAACACCACCACTCCATGATGATATCTGAACACAGATGAACACTGTCAAAACTACAAATATGACACTAAATCCAGGTCATTATGAGTAACTGCAGATTCTTTACTAATTACAGTTGAGACTTAGTTCAGTCTTCTCTGCTTCTACATGAGACTTATTAAGATACCCACCATAGAATTATCCAGTTTCCTAACAGTATCTAATTCAGAGTAAAGACCCATTTCCTTAAACTTTCCCCTCAAGTCACCTAACACAGGCCTAATCCTTTAATAGCACCATTTTAAAAACTGAGACACTTTGTAGGTCCCCATGGTGTACATTCTCCCTGGATGCAAAAAGGAATAAATCTGAGATGTTAAAACATAGATGTGTGCCCAGTATCATTGTCTACAAAGTGCTGTCAGGGAAATGAAACATCTACCCTATGAAATACCAAATAATTGATAAATATACTGAGGAAGATTTCTATCACTGGCAAAATAAAATCAATGAGACAGTAAACAAAGAAAAAAGGACATAGAATATGTACAATATGACTTCATAAATGCTGACAAAAATGTGATATGTCAGCACATAATAAAGCATAGATACACACATGCTGATATGTTAATAGTGGTTCTAATTAGGAAGGAAAATAAGATTGGAGTAGGACTGGCAGTAGGTAAGACTGAGAGAAAAGGCAAATTTTCCTTTTTTGCTTCAAATATATTGCTTTTCTTTGCACTGAGCAATTAATGTGAAGTATATAATTTAAATGTTATTAATAAGATAAAATAGAGCTCTTTCCTCAAAACAATTGTTCCAAAATAAAGGTTTCTAGTGGTCCACTACATATCCCTCACTGTATCTAGTGAACCACTATAAAAAGGGCTAAATGTGTTAAATCACTATTTTCTATCCTACATATAATTATACATGTGTTAAGCCATTCTCTTTTAAATACATGGTTATACATGACTGAGGTTAGAAGAAGTCTATCAGATAAATTGATGCGATATCTAATAGAATAACTAAGACACTCAAATATCAAGTGTGAAACCAAAATTAACTTAAAACACAAAAGAAAACACACAGTGCCTGTCTTACTTGAATTAAATGTCAAAGTGAAAGGACCATAAGTGTTCCTGATGTTTGGAATTTGATTCTCAAAGAGTACATTTTAATTTTAACTAGACTACTCTGGAAACAATCCCAAAACAATCAACCATGAAAATCTTATCAATAGCCAAGAAGCACTGACATACTGCCCAGCATGGCACAGTGTACTGGAGTGTTTCCTTCTGTTGTACACAGGGTTGCTATGAGTAGAACCCTACTCAATGGCACCTAACAACAACAACATAAGCAATGAAGTCTTTTGTTCTATAAATCCTGTACTAAAGCACTAAATTATTTCTGAATAACCTCATTTAGCAATTTAACTAAGAGTCCTCATGGTAACATCTTAAGTAATTCGCATCTACAGTATCCAGGTTTCATCCGTTTTCCTTTTCCTCATAAAAAGGCAAATATAACTATGTTCAAAGATATGGAAAATCCTCTTGAGGCAACATCTCACAGTTGATTTGCAGAAAGACTCAAATTGCACTGACCAATGGAACATTTACTGAATGACTATCATGTACAAGAATATTAAATAGGTGCTTTCACTGTCTACCATCTTATTTAACCATCATCGGACCATATGAAGGTGAAATTATCCCCAGTTTAAGACGATGAAGAGGTTCAAAAGTATTAAATAATTTGCCTGAAACTCCATGGACAGAAGATGGTAGGGCCAAGATTCAAATTCTGGTCAACCCCTCCCCGACTAATTGGTATTCTTTCCCTTATTTCAAATTATTTAGAGAAGAAGCCACTTTCCACTTTTTCCAAACAAATACTTCGTATCTCAATACAATTTCTAGAATACCAGTTCCAGCCCCACAAGCCCACTTAGACTCCAATTACCATACTTTTTAGGCTATTATATTGTATTTTTAATTAAGATTCCTGGGTCAAAAAGATTAACAAAAATTATAATATCCATGTATTATATATAGATGACATAAAGAACCAGTTAAGTATTAATACCTAAAGTGCATATGTTTATGAAAAACATCTCTAAAACAGGTGTTTAGGGCTCTCTTAGTTGCAGTTATAAGCAGAGCATCTCTGAACGAACAAAGTATTTTTTAAATATAAACACATTTATAGGAAGGGGCTACTCAAGTTTTAAAAAAATGGTTAAACAAAATTAAATTGAGATACCAATTTCTAGTATTGTTAGACATCGAATTTTTCCCTTTTAAAAGGAAGTAATAAATGCTTTCATCACTAATAATCATAAACTTCATTTTGAAAACAGTCTTCCTTTTGCCTTCTTTTCTTTTTGGCTAAAGCTTGGTGTTTTTAATCAATTATAGTTTGGTTAATGTCCTTACGTAAAATGAAGCTTTTGGTAACATATTAAACACACATACCTCCAACAATTTATCTCTCCTTTTTATTTTTTCTTTAACCCTAAATAACTAGTCCCTGCTAATTATCCTCACTATTGAAAATAAGCTAAGATTCAGGCCTAGAAGTAAACATAATGGCATACAAGGAGCAAGACTAACAAGGAGTTTTAACTTGTCACTACAACACAGCCTCACAAATAATATGTTTACAAATGAAATCCAGTAACTATCATCAGATTTTTAAATTAAACAGTCACAAAGTGACATCATTCTTCAGTAGCAAAAACAAGATAGCTTTTCCAATATATAGAAAAAAACTATGACAAAAAATATTCTAAATATTAAAAAACTGAATGAATACATTGCCTTAAGATGAGCCATAATACCATATAAAATGATGCAAAGAATTTTTTTTTTTGCTTTTCTAAGGCACTTTCTACTTACTAAGCATACTTTGTCCCACATGACATATCTCCAAAATTAAAGATTGTAAACCTGCAAGTTAAACTTACTTAGAAATTGACCCCATAAAACTGTTGAATTGCTGCCACCTGCTGGCTCTTAACAGAGTCAGTCAAACAAGCAATGCTGGACTTCTGAGTCCTCCAATCTTCCACCTTGATATGGTGGTTGGTACAGATTTAACAAAGGTGTCATTTGTACACCAGCTACATGATAGTGGTATTTGTGCAAGTGTACATTTTACTCAAAAACAAACAACAACAAAAAAATTTAACTGGTGTGTTAGCTATCCCAGCACTAAGGCAGCTGAGGCAAGAAGCTCAAGATCAGCGTGGGATATATAGGGAGATCCTATCTAAAAAAGAGAAAAAAATATTAAAAATAGAAAGACTCAATGGATATTAGAACAGTATTTTTCTGCTACATCAAAAGTCCACATCTAATCAGTGGTCAACACAGCCCAACCACTCCCAACACAGAAGCTCAAAGAGTAGCTGATCACTGCTGATCAGAAAAATAATATGAAATAATTAAGGTATTTTTCTGTACCCCAAGTATAACATTTCTCAAGGCTTATTAATCTCTGGAGCACAAGGAAAAACACCTAAGGGGCTTGATAAAATTTACATTCCCAGGCCATAACCAACTATACTGAATCAGAATCATTGGAAATGGTATCCTGAACTTGGTTTTTGTTTTGAGCAATCACTTCAAATGATTCTGAGGTGCAACATCGGGATCCTAGAGAGTACCACCATAATAGGGGCCTATCTAGCCCGCCTGGAGGGCTGACATCTATCCTCCAAGGCAAGATGGCTCTGGTGACCTTTGTCCCACATCTGGGTCTCTCTTGGCTTGGAATGAGCCAAGATGGTGCCTGCCTGCCCAGACCCCCTGTTATCTAATTGATTATTTCCGACCCTCACCCTGCCCCGATTGGCCACTAAAGAACACCCCGATTGGCCAGAAAGTGACATCTGATTTCACCCTTTATTTGAATGTCACTCCTAATTGGTTGCACCCAGCCCCTCACGCGACCACCTGATTTGCTGACTGCCATCTTGAGGCAGTTACCCAAAGACTATGTAAGCAGAGCTCCCTAGCAGCTCTGCATGTTCTGCCAACTCCACCACAGATGGGCTGTACCATCGCCAGATCAAGAGAGAAGACTGCCTGCCATCGCAGGGGCCATCCCATCACTGGACCAGGATGGAGATCATCAGAGAGCAGCAGTGGAGAAGCCCGCCTTTGCAGAGGGCATCCAGAGGGCACACAGACCGCTGCTGCCACCACAGCCATAACACTTCCACTATCCCAAGGGGCAGGCTTGAGGGCTTTACTTCTTTACAGGAGGTGTACAATAAAATATGTACTAAAGGCATCCTGAAGCCATCAGTCCTTGACTCCATCCACCTCATCTCATCAGGTCCCCCACGGTGGGGTCCCAATCCTGGTTGGAGAAGAAAGAGCTAGCCTGGTCCCAGCTGTGGAGAGGAGTGACCCACAGTGCAAGAGTGCTTGAAAACCAAAGAAAGAAGCTAAATAATTGAAGCAGAAAACAAATTAAAAGAATGTGAAACATGGCTCTTAAAAATATAATTATAATTGTTATTGTTGTTAGGTGCCATTGAGTCAGTATCCGACTCATAGCGAGCCTCATAGGGTTTTCAATAGCTGACTGTTTCGGGATTGCCTTGGGAGTGGATTGCCAGGTCCTCTCCCATTTTTGTGGTGCTGGGAATTGAACTCGGGACCTCAGAGACTGCAGCGCAGTGCTCTATCAACTGAGCTAAATCCCAGCCCATAAGTATAATAATGATAATAATATCCTTCTAAAGATTGCTTGTCTGCAGCCATAGTACCCAGCATCCGGTCCCATGTGATCTCAGAAACTAAGCAGGGTCTGCCTGGTAAAGTCCTTGGATGGGAGACTGACTGGGAATACCAAGTACTACAGGCTAGGGGAAAGGACCTATCAATCTACTCCTGAAACAATCCACCACTGAAAACCCTATAAAAAGTTGAGAAGCACTAACAACAGTGCCAGGTATGGCACAATGTCAGGGAGTGTTTCCTTCCGTTGTAAATAGGATCGCTATGAGCCAGTCCTAACTTGATGGCACCTAACAACAACAACAACAAAAACAACAAGGATTGCTTAGGCTAGGGTTTAGCTCAGTTGGTACAGTGCTGCTCTGTGCTCTCTGAGGCCCTGGATTCAATCTCCAGCAGCACAAAAATGTGAGAATGAAATGGCTGCCCACTCCCAAAACAATTAGCCATTGAAAACCCTATGAGGGTCAGTATGATTCAGACTTGACTCAATGGCACCTAACAACAGCAACAAAAAAGATTGCTTGGATAAAAAGAGGAAAACACAGGAAAGAGAAAAGACTATAATCTTTAAATCACAGTGCATGTAACTTTATAACAACAAATTTGAAAATTTTAGATTTGGAACGTTCCCCAAAAGCCCATGTATTAAAGGCGTGGTCCATAGCTTAGTGCTATTTGGAGATAAGAGAAACTTTTAAGAGGTAGGACCTAAAGCTGGCTAAAGAGACTAAGGCAGAAGGATTATGAGTTTGAGGCCAAATGCACACAACACAGCTTAGCTAGACCCTGTCTCCAAAAATAATAATGGGGCTGGGGATACACTTCAGTGATAGAATGCTTACCTAGCATGTGTAGGGCCCTGGGTTCAACCCTCCAGTACTGGAGGGGGGAAAAAAAAAAGGTAGGGCTGGAGGTCTTCGGATCACTGGGGATATGATCTTGAAGGGAACTGCAGGACTCTGGTCTCTTCCCTCTTTTACTTCCCTGTCTGGTCTCTTCCCTCTTTCACTTCCCTGGCGTTGAGGTGAGCAGTTTCACTCCACCACCTATGACTACCATGATGTGTTGCCCTGCCTCAAAAGCAACGAGGCCAATAAATGATAGACTAGAACCTCCAAAAACAAGGAGCGAAAAACCAATCTTTTCTTTTTATAAGTTGATTATCTCAGGTACTTGTTATAATGATAGAAAGCAAATACAAGAACTTTATCAATTCACTACATTGAAATACTGTTGCTATGTGCTGTTGAGTTGGGTCCAACTCATAGCGACCCTATTATGGCTGACTGTTATACTAATGAACAGTATATGAGAATTTAAAAGGCATTTGATAAATTCAACAAGCATTCTTCATAAAAAAGCAGAACCTAAAATAGTAAAAAATTTAAAACAATGAAGTTATTTATCAAAAGTAATTTTTTTCTTAAGTAAAACTTAAAAGCCATTACAATAAAATGAGCTAAACAATGATAGCTGAAATCCCCATTATTTGACATTTTCTCAGAGGTTCTGTCTAGTAAGAGCAATAAAATAAAAATGAAATGAGAAGGTTACTTCCATTTTTTGTAAACAATGGGAAAAAGGAGATAAAACTATAGAAGTACCTCAGCACTACCACAATCCGTTCTGGAAGACAAGTTGAGTGCTGACCAGTTCAAGTGCCAATCATTTTTTTCCCATAAGAAATAATGTAAATGTATTCAATGTTTCCACCACCATACTGAATGGCCAATTCAGACATACATGTCACTCACATACTTAAAAAATAGGTTCTTTTTTAAATTCAACTGTTGTTTTTACTACTTGCCTCTTTTTTTCACTTTTGGTGCTAGAAAGTTTCTTGGATGCTGTCATGAATGTATGGTATATGTTATGCTGCTGTTGTTAGATGCTGTCAAGTCAGTGTCTGACTCATAGGGACCCTATGTACAACAGAGGAAACACTATTGTCAGTGCTTCTCTTCTATTCACAGGCTTTTCAATGGCTGACTGCTTTTTGGGAGTGGGCTGCCAGGTCCTTCTCCCAAGCCTACAGTATCTGGTATTTCCAGGTGGTCTCCCATCCAAGTACTAATAGGCCTGACCCTGCTTAGCTTCCAAGATCTAACAGGATTGGACGTCACTGTGCTATGGTTGCAGGCATATGTTGTGTTTTATATATGTTAAAAAAAAAAAAAAAAAAGCCATGAGATCATGAACTCAGCACCAGGACAGGTCTTTACTGCTTGAACCTGAGGCACAAAGAGATGCTTTCCGCTTTGTTTCACCTGGCAGTGTCATGGGTAAGCATGGCATCAGGGTGATTGAGTGCTGAGTAAATGAAGGGCACCAAACCAGAATTCTCTTGAAAATAGTGCTTACGTAAGGAAATGATCCAAGTATGGAGTAGTTTGAGTGTTGAGGACCCACTGTATTACCTTTTCTGATGATATAATTGAATACTTTAAATATCTGAATAGTAAGTAAAAAAATTACTGAATTATTAGATAAGGTAGCTGTTAATACATCATTTTTCCCTATCAATGAGTATGTAAAAATGGAAGTAGAAAAAACTACAGTGTATTCAATTCACAAAAGAGGCAGATAATATAAAACATTTAAAAGTAAATTTAATAATTAAAAAAAGATACAGAGAAAGCTATAAAAACTTTACTTAAGGGAGTAAAAGTAGACCTAAATAAATAGAAAGCCATAAAATGGGGTAAGAAGAAAAAGGTCACAATAATGCCAGTTTTCCCCAAATTAATATTTATTCCCCAACCTAACAAAAATCCTGGAAATATCTCTAACAAAAATTTAAAACAAAGTGACTCTAAGCATTAGGTCCAGCTGAGCACAGGGGTAAAAGGTAAAGGATATTACTGAAAAAACAGGGGCTTCATGGTTTTCACATATTAAAAGATGTGCGTACAACAAACTCTCTTCCTCTGCTTGGATACCACAAAGTCAGGAGCAGTCCCTATACCCCTCTGACAAGAAACTGAAGGACGTCTCCCTGGGGATGTTTGGCAACCCAGGAAATAAGACCTACAAAAAACAATGTTCGGGGGCACTCAATTCTATGGTGTCATTCATCAGCTGAGGGGGAAGAAAAGTATGAGGTAGATGTTTTCCTTAGAGGAGCTAATAAACTGATTTTAGAGTGCATTATGTCTTTTAAACTAAATAATTCAAGGACTTATAATCCAATTCCTAAATAGACAAAACATAGAAAGTGCTAGAGAGTTCAGGGATGATAATGATAATCAAGAACTAGGAAAGAAAGCAACTTGCAGAAGCTTTCAGAAATCATCTTTCTAAATCATGCTTAAGAGTTCTATCAGGAAACAGCAAATTTAAATGCATGCTGTGTATATAAAAAGATGTATATTGATTTGAACACGTATGAATATATACTGAAAGAGGATATTATTTCAATACTGAGGTAAAATGAAGGAAGAGAGGTAAAGAACTAGTTTGTATCTTGTTGTGAAATAATACAGTAGAAAAGATTTTATTTTGTATACTGCAGTATTCCCCATGCCTACAATGTGAAACATATAGTAAGCATTCATTAAAGCTTTTGAATACTGAATGAATAGTATAAATTAGACTATGTGACTGTTTGGCTCTATAAGTAAATATTCTTACGGATTTTCCACAGGTGAAATTCCAGATTTGAGATTTGTGTTCCTAAACAAATAAAAACAAAAACAGAATCTAGAAAATATAAAAACTCTTGGCTGGGTGGTGGCGCACACCTGTAATCCCAGGGGCTCGGGAGGCGGAGGCGGGAGGATCGCAAGTTCGAGACCAGAGGCAGTCTGCGTAATTTAGCAAGACCCTGTCTCAAAAAGTAAAAAAAATGGGCTGAGGTGCAGCTCAGTGGTCCAGCACTTGCAGAGCATGCAGGCGCGAGGCGCTGGGTTCAACCCCCAGTACCGCAAAAAAAAAAAAAATAAAATAAAAGTAAAAAAAATAATAAATAAATGCTCTTAAAATTAAAGACACAACTGAAGGCAAATTATGCATACTCAAAAGAGTATAGACATGAATGATCATGTATAGGCAACAGATTTCACAGGGATAAATATCAAGTATATGGGTTGTGTGTACACACTATTTGAGTATACAGCACTCATACAAAGTGTATATGTATATATAGTTATCATTAATGAGTCCAAAAATAAGCAAAGAAAAACAAAATACTCCAAGCTGTAGGAAGAAAAGATAAAATAGGTCAGGAAAAAGAATAGAAAACAGTTTTTGCTCTGAATCCGTATCAAATATACTATTTTAATATAATTGTGGCAAGTGATTTCTGAGAAAAACTTTCCAAAGGAGGAAAAATATACTGATCAGTCTACACTGCTTATCTAAATTTCAAATGCAATCATTAAACTTTCATCCCAGATTTTCAACCAATTTTTTTTGTGACTTATAGCCCTATCACCCTGGCA
The DNA here is from genome assembly GCA_007922755.1 of Pedetes capensis. Taxonomy (NCBI): domain Eukaryota; kingdom Metazoa; phylum Chordata; class Mammalia; order Rodentia; family Pedetidae; genus Pedetes; species Pedetes capensis. Next base: position 15,144 of record VMDO01006983.1, on the reverse strand, counting down.
TCAAATCCCATCTGATCTGGAAGTTAAACAAAGTCAAGCCCATTTAGTCCTTGGACAGGAGACTGCCTGAGAACATCAGGTGCTATAGGCTTGGGAGCAGGACCCAGCAGCCCACTCCCAAAACAATTAGCCACTGAAAATCCTATGAATAGCAGAGAAGCACTGATAATATTGCCAGGTGTGGAAGAGTGTTGGGTAGTGTTTTGTCTGTTGTATATAGGGTCACTATGAGTCAGACTTGACTGGACAGCACTTAACAACAACAAAGTTGGAATTAGTATTCCAAATCCTGATTATCAATGAGACAATGGACAAAAACCACACTTTCACTTTCCGCCCTGTGACCCCATCCATGTGCCTTTCTCTTTTACATTTCCTTGCTTAACACAGAATAACATGATTACTCCCCTTAAACCCTGGTCTCTGTCACCCTGCCAACCTCATCTCCATCCACAGCCAGCATACCTTCTAGGTCTTTCCATACATATTCTATGCTTTAGCAATACCAAGCTAGTGTACCTACAGTGAGCAATCATGCCCATTTAAGTTTGCCAAATTTGCCTCTTAAGTTGTACGCATACTCAGTTACCCCAACCTCATTGCAAAATTTTTTGTTGGTTTGTTTGCTTTGTTTTCTTTTTGGTGAGAAAGGGTCTCACTAGGTAGCCTAGGCTGGCCTTAACCTCAGGATTTTTCTGCCTCTACCTCGTAAGTGCTGGGATTATAGGCATGCACCAGCACACTCAGCTCCTGCATGGTGAATATTAGTTCATCCTTTAAAATGCTGTAAAGTAACATACCTGAAAGGTAACATTTCATGAAACCCTGAATACCACATATCCCTTAACATTTGTCATTTCCTCTTTCATAACACGTCTGCACCCTACTGCTACTTCCACCACTGCATGCTATCCATTTCTTTGTGTATGAAACTAGTAAGCACATAGTAGCAGTCAATGAATGTTTGAATCTATCTTGACAATCTAAAAATATCTGAGAGTAAGTCTTCAAATGGACTTTTTTCTAGAAAATATTGGAAAATGAAAATCTAGTAAAATAGAACAAATAAAAACAGTAATAAATGAGTCTTCAAGAGATATCTAATAAAACTTTCCCCCAAAGGAGAACCAGACACTTATTTAAATGACTGCTATCAGATTTCACTGAAGATATTCCTCTGAGAGCAAACTATTTCCATTTTACTAAAAAAATAAATAAATAAATAAATAAAAATAAGAGAAAAGGAAATGAAGAAATGAGATTTCACTAATGAATAATACTGGAAACTATAGATGTCAGAAGTAAGCCAAATAAATCACAAGTAAATGATATAAATAACTGAAACATTATTCAGAGGACAAAGGCAGCTCTACTTAAGCAGTCTGAATCATCTTTTTACAAAAAGGAACAGGGTTATAAGAAAGATGAGGAAGTCATAATATTTATATTAATTTCCTATATTTTTTCATTAATTTTGTTAAGATGGGCTCACTTTTCCTTTCTTCCCCGATGAATTTAAGTAAATAAGCATCCAACTCTAAAAACCATGACAGAAAATCTTTAAGAAATTGTTTTACAATAAGCAGTTATATAATTTATATATTTATAGTCAAAGTGATTACTTCAGAAATCTAATCTGATTAGTAGATTAGCCAAGTCCATGGATTTAAACCATTAAGTTTGCCTACCAGTAAATTCAAAGGCTGGAATAAATGGAATTCTACATTCTATTAAGAATAATAAAATGATCATCACAACCAGAAAGTCAAACACATTCTCTGGAACGATGCTTTAATATTTATGTAATAACACAATGAAGTACTAGATTGAGGCTTAGAGAAAACCATATCTGACAGTTAAACTTGTTTTTGCCCCAGAACAACTTCTGCAGTAAAACAACAACAACAACAACAACAACAACAACAAAAACTCATATGAAAAAGCCAAACATACAGAGCTGTATCTGTAGCAGTTAGGGGAGGGACTAGACAGTAAGCCTTCCTTGCTTGTACAGCTCCAAGAAATCCTCTAGAACTCAGGGTTTCATATACAACCCAACCCTGATTAGGTTTCACGTCTTTAATTTTCTCATGAAGATATGGGGGTCCCAAAAGAAGAAGTGATTTATTCAATGTCACAGAGCTAATATGTCCATAGCAGAACTAGGTTTAAAATAATATATTAGTCTGCTAGGGCTCTCATAATAAAATACCTTAGACTGGGCAGCTTAATAGAAACCTTTCACATTTCAGAAGATACAAGTACCACATCAAGGCCCAATAGGATCACTGCCAGGAAGGGCTCTTTGCTTGACTTGCAGACATCATCTTCTTGCTGGGTCCTCACATGGCTTTTACCAATGGGTTCATGTGGAAAGAGAGCTCTTTCCTCTTCTTCTTATAAAGACCACTAACCCTATTAGATTAGGTCCTCACCCTTACAACTTTATGTAATTGATCTTAATAACCTCTTAAATGCCCTTTCTCTAACAATAGTCCCATTAGGGCTTAAAGCTTCAACATATGATTTTGGAGGGAGAGAATTCAATCAACAGCAATACAAAAAATGAATACCATAAAAGTATACCATAAAGTTTCTACTCTAACAAATATTACTGTTATCTCTTTCAGAAACTAGAAGCTCACACAGGAAAGAGACTGAGATACCTTTCTTTAGTAATTTTTTAAACTTTGACTTTTATGATGTGAAAAGTTTCAAACATATACTGAAGTAGGTGGAAAAGTAATAATGAACCTCTATATTCCCAACACCCAGCTCTAATAATGATCAAGTCTTGGTTAATCTTATTTCCCATACATGTATATATATATGCATATTACTATAGAGAAAACCTCAATCATTCCATATGAAGTATTTTGGTACCTATCTCTAACAGGACTTAACAACAACAAAAAATCTACAATATCATTAATGTATTTAAAATACATTTTGAGTAAAATAACAATTCCTTAATATCCTCAAAAACCCACTTAGTGTTCAAATTTTCCACTGTAACACTGTATTTATCAACAAAGCTGCTTAACTGATTGACTCCTTCACCAAATCACCATTTTCGCTCTTTAGTTTTTCTCTTTTTATCTTTTAAATTTAGTTCTAGCAAACAAAGTAATGTGCTGAAGCTAAATGTTTACTAATCATAGAAGCCAAGTATTAAATGTTCAGGAATTTTATAATTAGTAGTAGCCATACTACCCCAGTGTCTGATCTTATCAGATCTCAGAAGATAAGCAAGGTCAGGCCTGGTTAGTAAATGGATGGAAGACCACCTGGGAATACCTGGTGCTGTAGGCTTGAGAGAAGTACTCGGCAGCCCACTCTCAAAACAATCACCCATTGAAAACCCTATTAATACCAGAGAAGCACTGACAGTAGTGCCTGACATGGTACAGAGTTGGGTAGTGTTTTATTCTGTTGTACATAGGGTTGCTTTGAGTAGGACCCAACTCAACAGCACTTAACAGCAACAACAAAGCCTGAAATTAGCCATGGTGGGAATATTTACATCAGGGAAAACGGGAAACTCTGCAAATCACTGCCCCACCCTCCATCTAACAAGTTGATTGTTCAATATTTACCAACACATCACTGAGCAGACATATCTTCATGTGTATACCATATTTAGTTCATATTATAGCCTATGGCATTCTGACTGAGTTCAACTTTAAGATTAGGAAAAAAGATATAAAGTTAATGGTAAGAACAAAAATTTAACCTGTTTTTTAGTTTGTCAGGACCAAAGAGTATTTGCCCTGCTTGGAGAGTACCACATAATATTTAACTTGCCAAATTTTGTCTATTTTCCAGGAAAAAGGAGAATGGGTAGAACATTACAGCACTCTGGAACAAACTAGTTAAAATCTAGCCTTTGCCACTTACTAGCTGTTTGATTTACACAAGTTACCTACATCTCTACATGCCAGTTTCCTCAACTGCAAGGTGGCCTATAATACTACCACCTCGGTATATTTGCAAATGCCTTCTACTTTTCAAAGCATTTTCACACATGTTGCTTTAACTTTTAAAAAATCTTACAATCATCCTTATTTTATATGAAGAAACTGAAGTCAAGGATACAGAAAATCTACCATGCCCTTTTTGTATTAGTTACTTGTATAATCATGTTACCTTAGCATCTAATGCACATAAGTACTAGAATATATCTATTCCAGCATCTTGCAAAGACTTTGTTTTTAACAAATATGCTTAAATGGGCTCATTTGGCAAGTATGATTTAAATATCTATTTCCCTCTCTATTAAATACCCTGTCTTCTGGAACTGTATAACATGTGCCACAAGAAACCTATGGAAAAGTAAAATAAAAATATGAATATAATACTATAAAAAGTAACACTTTCAAATTTATGATAATGTCATCTTCCTTCTTGAATTGGCAGAATAAAGTTGTGTTGCAAACACAGGTAAACTCTCATACACACACACACACCACATACAACTCTACATCAAAATCTATTTGGTCAGACAGATCAGCATATAGCCAGTACATATAAACACGTAACCCCATTACTTTAGCAGGGTTATACCCATCTCATCTCTATGTATTCTGACCAGAAGCTGGCAAGGAAAAGCAATTAATATTTAAGAGAACAAGAGGACAGATTGCCTCTCTTCTGTTCCGGCAAGAAATAATCAGAATTTATTTGTTCATTGATTTGGTTAGATGTTTGGAGCCACCTAGAGGAAAAGATTTATTATTACTACAAAATACAAAACAGCTCCCCTAACACTTTGAGATAAACAGTCCTTCATCAATACAGAACTCATACCTATATCTGGATTAGCAACAACAAGAGGGGCAGCATATCAAAAATACAAAGCCAACTGCCCAGATTAAGAATGGGCTTCCTATTGCTATTACCCATTTAACAAATATTACTAACCAAGCCTTCTGCTCAGTGCTTGTTGTTGTTGTTAGGTGCCGTTGAGTCGGTATCCGACTCATAGTGACCCTCATAGGGTTTTCAATGGCTGACTATTTCGGGATTGCCTTGGGAGTGGATTGCCAGGCCCTTCTCCCATTTTTGTGGTGCTGGGAATTGACCTCGGGACCTCAGAGACTGCAGCGCAGCGCTCTACCCACTGAGCCAAATCCCAGCCCTCTGCTCAGTGCTAGGATTATAGAAACAAAGAAAAAGACCCATGGCCTAGTTCAGGGACAGGCAAACTAAAATCCAAGAACTAATTCTGGCCCGCTACTTGCTTTGTAAATACACTAAAGGTTTTCTGATACACAGCCACACTGGATATTGCTGTTTTCTCATTAATACAGCGTAAAGTGGATAGTTAGAACAGGAGAGTGGCCCATACAGCCTAACATGTTTGGCCTTATGTAGAAAAAAATCAGTCAGCCTCTGGCATAGGAGTTCACAACCCATGAAGATCTGATAGTCAATAGTGTGAACATTCCTGGAACAGCAGAGGGAAGGTGTCAGAGAAAGCTTCTTAAATGAAGAAATGGTTAACTTGGACCCGTGTGCTATGGTTTAGATCTAAATGTCACCCAAAGATCACGTGATTGAACATTTGGTCCCCAGGTGGTGGCATTGTTTTTGAAGGCTCTGGAACTTTGAAGGTGGGATTCTAGTTTAACAAACGCAAGACACAGGTGGGCTGTTAGATGTTTTTACCCCGTCCTGTGGTTGGGGTTGCTCTCTCCGCTTCTGATCTGCTATGCCATGAGGTCATCCACCACAAGCCCTGCTGCCTGCTCCTGCCACACCTGCCCACACCCCTATTATGGACTATGAGCCTCTAACTGTGAGCCCCTAATACATATTTCCTCCCATAAGTTTGGTTTGGCCAGTTTCTTTGCTATAGCAATGCACCACCTGACTCATACACTAAGTACAGGTTAGGAGGCAGCCTGATACAGAACACTATGATCCAGGAAAAGGTAATCACATGAGTAAATGTCTGGTGGCAATAGGCTATAGGGCCTGTCTCAAGAACTGAAAGAGTTTAGTATTGCTAGAGTGCATGAAGCCAGAGAGAGAGCATAAGGTAGTGTATATGCCAAGATATCTCCCTCTCTCTCTCTCTCTCTCTCTCTCTCTCTCTCTCTCACACACACACACACACACACACACACACACACACACGCACCACTTTATGTTTATACTCACAAAATTGAAAAATCCCATTACGTCTGGAAGGACAAACAAAAAACTAGTGAAGGAAGTTGCAGGGGGAAATGAGTACTGAAGAGAATAGATTTAAAAATGGGGTCAGTCAGGCAAACTTCCCTAAATGTCTGTTATAATTGTTTTTTTAAATCACATGAACATCTTGTCTCTTCTTAAGTTAGATATCAAAAAACTGTGGATTTTGTCATGAAGGAAATATGAAGTGAATTTAACAACACATTATAGGATGAGACAAGCAAATTAGACTATTCTGTAGGTGCAATGTACAAGAGGACAGCAGGTGCACAGAACAGTTGGAAAACTATTAACAGACCATCAGTTGTTAAAAGTAAATACATTAACAGGTATTGTGTTTACAACAATATGAAGACGTAAAGTATGTAACAAAAATAGCTCAAAAGATGAGGAGGATGAAAAAGGAATTGTATTATTGTATTGTATTATACACTAAGTAGAATTACTAATTAAAGATAGACTGTGATAAATTAAGGGTGAGTACTATAATCTCTGGGCTGGGATTTAGCTCAGTGGGTAGAGCGCTGCGCTGCAGTCTCTGAGGCCCCGAGTTCAATTCCCAGCACTGCAAAAATGGGGGAAGGGCCTGGCAATCCACTCCCAAGGCAATCCCGAAGCACTCAGCCATTGAAAACCCTATGAGGGTCGCTATGAGTCGGATACCGACTCGACGGCACCTAACAACAACAACTATAATCTCTACACTGACCATAATAAATAATAACAAAGGTAGATAAAAAGCCAAAAGGGGAAATCAAATGGAATTTTAAGAATTTTTTTTTTTTCTAAAAAAGGAAAGAAAATTGTCAATTAAGCCCAGCAAAAAGGTAGGATTGGAGACATCAGAGAACAAAGGACAGGTCAAATTGAAAAAAGAAGAAAAATCAAGATGATAACACAAAATTCAAGAATACCAGTAACTAAATTAAATATAAATATACTCAGCCCTCCAATTAAAAGATTATCATACTGTATAAGAGAACAAGACCCAACTACAGGCTCTTTGTAAGAGACACACTTTGCAAATACAAACGTTGACTGGTGAACTAAAAGAAGATAAATACTAATTTTAAAAATCTTAGCAGTGGGGCTCAGACCAGTGATCTGCATGCGGCACAACGCAGGGCTGGGTGCAGCTTATAAAGGCTTACCCAGCCTGGGCCATAAGGACTATAGTGCAGCAGTGAAGGAACCTGCTTCCTTTCCTTTAGATGTTTGACAACAGCAATGCCAGCACCCTTAGCACTGTGGCATCTGCTCCCATCAGATCTCAGAAGCTAAGCAGGGTTGGGCCTGGTTAGTACTTGGATGGGAGACCACCTGGGAACACCAGGTGCTGTAGGGTTGGGGGAAGGACCCGGCAACCCACTCCCAAAAATCAATCTGCCACTGTAAACCCTATGAACAGCAGAGAAGCACTGACAATAGTGTTTCGCCTGTTGTACATAGGGTCACTATGAGTCGGACACTGACTCGATGGCGCCTAACACCATCACCAATGAGCATTCGTGGACGAGACACGTTCCAGTGATACTCTGAAGGCAATGTTCTTCATCATTCACCTCACAGGCTGGGGCCAGCGCTACAGTGGGTCATCCCCTCCATGGAGGCCAGCACTCCCCTGGCCCCCACCAATGATTACGATAGCTTCCTGGCAGAGTTGAAGGAGGTGTTTGGATGGGAGATAGATGAAGGTACCTAGGCCAAGACCAGGAGACAGAGCTCCAGGGTGTGTGGGCTGCCAGTTACAGCCATCCGGGTTGCCACAGACACCTTCCCACTGTACCTCCCTCCACCCTGCCCTTGAGTTGTCAGGCTCTTCTCTTTGTTCCAGGAATAGCTCCAGGCTCCCACTGCTGTGGCCCCTAGGCCTCCCTCCAGAGCCTGCCGCTGTCAGCCCAGCTTCTCCCATGCACTTTCAGATGCTATCTTGGGCTCCAACCCAAGCTGGGCTCCCACTATGCACTAGACAAACCACTCACAGCCACTTTCTACCCACAGCCCTCTGCCACACTACCAGATAGTTATCAATCTGCCCACATACCTGTGCTGCTGCTGCCATCGGCATCCACTGACAGTCTCTCTTCAGAGGCACCTAAGCTGGGTGCAGCCTGTGGACCCTGATTCAGAAAGCTGGCTGTCCCCCGAAGGGACCAGTCAGCCTCCCACCATCCTACTCTGAGACCTCTTGTGTTTTTGGCAGCCAAATAGAGTCACTCATTTTCTTCTGTAGACCAGTTTTCCCCAGAATCCAGTTTTCTTTTAATTTGCAGTTATCTCTCTAGTGTGTATACTATTTGTTCAACGTAGTAACTCCTGTACTCTTTCCAATTCTTACTACATTGTCTATATAACAATCTTTTCCTAACTTTCATAAACATCAGGTACTATTTAAGAATAAGAAAAAAGGCTTAAAAATCCTTTCAATGACTCATTAATATCAGAAAAAGATGAGCCGGGTACAGTGGCGCACACCTGTAATCCGAGCGGCTCAGGAGAGAGAGGCAGGAGGATTGTGAGTTCAAGCCAGAGGCAGTCTGCATAATTTAGCGAGACCCTGACTCAAAAAAAAAAAAAAAAAAAAAAAATTCAGACAAAGAAAATTTTAAGGCAAAAATTTTTCTAAGAACCTACAGATAAAGGAGGACATTTCATAATGTTAAAAGGATCAATTTCCAATGGACCAAACAATCCTACATGTTAACATTGTCAGAAGTATTTATTGCAAAAGTTAACTAAAAGGAAAAATGATTATAGTTGAGGATGTTGTTGTTGTTAGGTGCCGTGGAATTCTGGTTTGACTCATAACAACCCTATGTACAACAGACAGAAACCCTACCCAACACTGTGCCATGCCTAGCACTATATTTGACAGTGCTTCTCTGCTATTCACAGGGTTTTCAATGGCTACTTATTTCAGAAATGGGCTACCAGGTCCTTCTTCCAAGCCTACGGTACCAGGTATTCCCAGGTGGTCTCCCATCCAAGTAGGAACCCGGCCCAACCCTGCTTAGCCTCCAAGATCATATGCAATTGGGCATATGGCCATAGACATAGTTGAGGATAATACCTTACAAAGAAAAAGGAGACCTAAACAGTTATATTGATATTAATATATGAATTCCATTAGCTTGGTTGCCCAATGGTGGGAATGGATGTATAGAAATAATTGTAAATTAACAAGAACAAAGAGAAAAACTAAAGTTGAACTAAGCAGAAATGGAGCCGTACATACACTGATAGTTGTTGTTGTTAGGTGCCATCGAGTTGGTATCCAACTCATAGAGACCCTCATAGGGCTTTCAATGGCTGACTGTTTAGGGATTGCCTTGGGAGTGGATTGCCAGGTCCTTCTCCCATTTTTGCAGTGCTGGGAATTGAACTCGGGACCTCAGAGACTGCAGTGCAGTGCTCTACCAACTGAGCTAAATCCCAGCCCACACTGATAGTAGGATTTCATATACTGAAGGTATATGCGTGCCTCAATTCTCTGGATATCAGATCCAAAGGGAAAACTAAAGATCAAACAAAACTGGATGAAATCTATCATTATAATATATATTTTTCCTTACCAGCATCACTGTTAAATTCATAATTCTTCCAAGGCTATCAATGTAGTAGACACTATCTTGATACCATGAGTCACAGTGTAGGTAATTATACATTCCAAAAGCATGCATGTGTTCCAGTGTATATTGATCATCTCGAAGTTTCACTTCTGCCACAACTGAAATACAAAAAATAAACAATCATCCAGAGTTTCATCATAGATCGTTCCTTTTTGCAGAATGTCAACAGGGTAAAGAAATCATGCAATGCCAATTACAAAGGTCTTCAGGACAATTCACTATATGATTCACTCAAAAATAATTTATTGGTGCCTACGAGACACTATGAATAAAGGATACATGGTAAGTAGAACATCATGGTCACACTCTTATAGAACTTAGGATACAGTGGCCACAGCAGATAGGAATTTTATCCCATAACTCTTTTCTTTTAGGCACCTCTTATAATTATGAATAACAAGAACAGAAATGCTAAAAATGAAACATTCCCTGTCTTCTGGGCAAATAAGCCCAGTTTGTAAAGTGTTTTTATACTCTTTAAAATGTTTTTAACCTCTATTACATCATTGTCTTTATCACATAATAAGAAATAAAGAGAATGACTTTATCAATATTTAATTAAAGAAATAAGTGTAAACACAAAGGGCAACTTCTCCAATTTCACACTATATTCTTCCCAACACAGTAGAACAGAAGAGTTTTATAGCTAGAACAAACACGTTTCCTATTTATAGAACAGGGCTTTCACCACTAAAACATTAGCTGATGCCTAATTTTAAATCTGCCAAATAGGATCTCTCCCTCCCACTCCTCCTGCCCTTCCTTGCATATCAGAATGGTACAGCTCAGGTCTGCCCATGACCTAGAATTAATTTCTGCCCCAATAGTAAATACATAAGTAGATGATACTGAGCCAACATATTACCTTAATATAAAACACACTTCACTGTATTCTGATTACAGTGTTTTCCTTCTTTTCCTAGAATACTCATTTTTCCTACTTCTAATACCTGCCTCCTGTCTTGGCTCACTTGTATTTATTCATTCACTTATTTAGCAAATATTTTAATAAGCACCAATGACAGTGATGAACAAAGAATAATATAGTCTATCTTCCAAGCATTTATGACCCAGTGAAGAAATGACAGTAGTCAAATGATCACATAAATCTTACACAATAAATTTTATACAATTAAACTGTGATGTTACAAAGAAAGAGCTAATCTACTTGGAGAAATGAATGAAAGCTTTCCAGGGACTGAGCCAAGATACAAAAGAAAAAGAAGAATTAATGTAAGAAGAACTATACCTACACATCCACATACATCCTTCTACTTGTTAGGTGCTGTTGAGTCAGGTCCCATTCATAGAGACCCAACGTACAACAGAACAAAATACTCCCCAACACTGTGACATGCCTGGTACTATGTCAGTGCTTCTCTGCTATTCATAGGGTTTCAATGGCTGATTGTTTTAGGAGATTATTTCAGGTGTGGGCTGCCAAGTCCTCCCATTTTTGTGGTGCTGAGGATGGAACCCAGGGCCTCAGGAAGCACAAAGCAAGCACTCTAACAACTGAGCTAAACCCCAGCCCTCTACTTATTCTAAGCAAAAACAAACAAAAACAGGAAAAAGTAGGAGGAGAAACTGTGTCAAAAGAGCCAAAAGCAGGCAATACTGATCATGCATGGCAAAACACAAAGAACTGTACAAAGTGGCTATGGATGAACCAAACTAGAGAACAGAGGTTTTAGATTATGAAAGACTTTGCCCTTGTTTATAAATTTATTGTAATAAGAATTCATTAGTTTTTAAGCAGTCAGTTCAGATTTAGGTTCCCAAGGGAATATTTATAATTACAATGTGAAACAGACTGAAACAAAGCAGGAGTAAAACCAGGAAGATTCATTAACAAGCTATTGCAATCATGCAGGTGGGGGATGACTGAAGTTTAGAAATAGTTCATACGTAAATCATAATTTTATGAGTTAGTTGACAGAAATTGAGGAAACTATTTAACTCAAGGAAGTGTTTGTTTTATGAGAAATGGTTAGATTATTTTTTACTGATTAGGAAGGAAACAATGATTGACTCTTAGTTTTTCTAGCACCATTCTATGAATAAAACTCAATAATGCTGGAAATGTGCATAGTAACATAACAGACCAAAGCAGTAATATTAGACAATAATACAGCAAATACATTTTCTTCATATTTGTGCCACAGGCAGCTTGTGTAACTTAGTGAGATCCTATCTCAAAATAAAACATTTGTTTGTTTGTTTTTAAAGGAGGGTAGGGATGCAAGTCAGTGGTAGAAGAGCATTTGCCTAAGTACATGGAGGCTCTGGCTTCAACCCCTCAGTATTGGGGGCAAAATGGACATGAAAGGGAATCCACGGACCATTTATTGGAGTTAGAGAGAGTAGAGGGAGTGCCTGGGAAATCAGGGCAAATAGCCTTGGAGTTTAGGCTGTATTTGAGAGAAAGAATACCAAAGGAAAGAGGAGGGACACAGATAAGGCTTTCTGAGTTAGATTTTAGATATGTGGGCAGGTTCAGTAGCAGAGGTCTGCAAACAACTGCCGCATAGGGTGGGGCTTCTGGGGTATATAAGTCCATGTCCCATTAAGGGAATAATTATTCCTTCCATTTCCTCATCTTGTCCTCAGATGTGTCATTTCTTCTACCTTTTTGGCTTTAGGCTGGCCTTTAGGTTGTAAAACATGATTTTTTTCTTTAAAGCAAAAGGAGGTCTTACCTCAAAGGAGATCCTCCAGGACCCTCCTCAACATGGGAGGCATCTATTGCTTTCAAATGTAAAGTGTCACTGGTCACCAACCATGCCATTAATAAAGGGTATTATCTACTAGCAATGATGTAATTTGTAATGGGTATTACTGGCCACCAATCATACCATTTGTAAGTGGTATTACCTACCAGGGTATTAAGGACTACCACAAATCATGCTATTTGTTTCAGAGGAAGCTAACATACTGATGTTCATATTCAAATGGTACCATGTAAACAGCTGCAGAGGGCCCTTTTAATTCCCTTTCCTCCTGCCTAGCTTCCCTTAACAAGCTTTGCCATTGCTTAGTAACTTAGTTATCTAATCTTTTCTCACCACATTTCTTATCCTGTTTCCTTATCTGTAAAAGGTTTGTAATGGAAGCCATGGCTGGATGGCTGGAAAAACTGAGGAAATAATGGCCAGGGAAGGCTCTAGCCATTTGGTTAGGAAAGGCTCCGGCCCTTGGAAGCTCTCTAAGCCTAAAACCCCGCTCTGTTATCTCTCTAATGTTCAGTGCAGACTCTGCCTATATGCAGTGGTCAAGGAATGCAGACATAAATAATAACCCTTTCCTGTCTCACAAGAAAACATACTTTAATCCACTTCTCCCCTGACTCAGAAGAATGCTTAATGTTATGATAAGAGCCTAATAAAAAGAGCTTGAGACACTCACTTGGGGACAGTGCACCCAAAGGTACTGGCCCTACCTTGGTCTTCCTTACTCACTAATGGTCCAGGACTCTGTGCTGCTGGACAGATGGGACAAGTGGTGCCTGAAGAGGGAGCCAGTGGAGACATCAATCAATTGCCCCTTGAGAACTAAGAGACAGAACTTCCACAAACAACAGACCCCCTTAAAACATAAGCAAAACAATGGAGGGCTCTTCATTTCAGGCCTCCTCATTCCTAGGAGTAATCCCCATTCTTTTGTCTGGAGGATAGAGCAACCCAGGCATTTCTTTTACTTTCTCTTTCACTCCTCTTCCTTCTCCCTAACATTGCCCAAGGCATTTGTAGAGCCAAATGCTCATCCCAGCTGATTCAGCCCTCCTTTTTCTCTGTTGTTGTTGTTGTTGTTGTTAGGTGCTGTCAAGTGGCATCTGACTCATAGGGACCCTCACAGAGTTTTCAATGGTTGTTTCAGGACTGCTTCAGGAGTAGGTTGCCAAGTCCTCCTTCCAGTTTCTCTCCCTAATTCCAGAGAAAATTCTAGCTTAATCAGTGATAACAGAAGAAACAACTTCAAAGCCTGTTAAAAATAATAATTTTCTCTAATAATGAGACTGAAGTTTCCATCCTGCACCCTAGGTAAGTTGCTTACAACTTTGGACTTTTCCAATGCTCAGGCTCTCTGCCTGCCTCAGGAACTTTTCTTTCTAGAGATCTCCCCCATCAACTCCAGGAATCTCCAGGGAGCTGCTTCAAACTCCCACTCCTGGGCTGGGCAAATCTGCTCCACCCAGCCTCAAGGTTTCCATGACAACCTCTGTCTTAAGGTACTAGTCAAAATAAGAGCTCTTACATTAAAAACAACCTTCTTATTTCCATGTGGATGACAAAGCCATTTATAAAAACATTTCTCCCTCTGTTGGTTAAATTTTAAAGAAAAACTTCACCTAAAACTTATGAAATAATCTTTCAGCTTCCACTGGATGGAAAGAGCCCCATTAAGATTAGATTTAGTCCCTTTGTCTTTAAAATATAAATTTTACTAAATGCCATAACAAAAATAATAAAGCTAATAATATATCTCAATAGAGAATTATAAAAATTTTTTAAATTATACTGTCATACTTTATGTATTTTATTAAATATTTTAATTTAGTTTTTTTCACTGGTTTCTTTTTATGGTATGTTGTTTTGTCTGCTAACCTGTGTTCATGCTTTTTGCCTCCCCTACTCCAGGAAATGGCAACCCACTCCCAAAAATCAATCTGCCACTGAAAACCCTATGAACAGCAGAGAAGCACTAACAATAGTGTTTCGCCTGTTGTACACAGGGTCACTCTGAGTCGGATACCAACTCGATGCACCTAATAACAACTACTCCAGGAAAAAAGCCAGCCAGTCAAGGTTCTGCCTCAAGCCAAGAGACATAAATATTCAGGGGTTAATTATCAAACTAACTTAGGTCTAGAAAAAAATACACACACACACACACACACACACACACACACACACACACACGTATATATATGACTACATATATATGTATGTGTACATATATATGTACATGTATATATATGTGTGTGTATGTGTGTATGTGTATGTGTATAATATGTGTGTGTGTGTATATATATATAGACACATATACATACATGACTACAAGGCTTGTTTAAGACATAAACCAAGTAAAAGATTTTAAATTTGGCCAAATAAATGATCTTAATCTATCTCATTCTGTCATAGTTATAATTTAAATCTAATGTTTCTTTTTAAACTGATTGATTTGTTTTACTATATTACTTTGTTTTATAACTAAAGTTTTTATATAAAGATTATATTATTTCAATTTCTATGTGCACTACTTTTAGATCTCTATTATATATAATATGTCATCTGATAGTTTTCTCCCAAAAATACCT
>VMDO01006982.1:0-95135 GCA_007922755.1 Pedetes capensis | reverse complement strand
CATGTTTGGAAGAGTGGCAGGTCAACAGAAAAGAGGAAAACCCTCCACCAGATGGATTAACACAGTGTCTGCAACAATGGGCTTAAACATAAATAAGATGGTTTGCCTGGCACAGAATCGGCAAGTGTTTCGATCTGCTGTACATAGGGTCGCTATGAGTCAGACTCGACTCGACGGCACCTAACAACAACAACAACAAGCCAGACAGAAATATTTAGAGAATTAACCACTCTACTCCAATCAAACATCTAATTAATCAATTAATTAATCTTAAAAACTGTGGCCCCACCCATACATGCAGAAGTCAAACAGAGAACCTGAACTTTAACCACTGCCAAGCTAAAGGAACACATACCTGTAGCCTGGGAGGTGTCAAAAAAGGTTAAGCAAGAAGCAGAAAATTCCCCACCTGCTTACAGTGTCAGTGGAAGCCACAAGAGAAGTGTTTCCACTCCATCAGCAGCAACAAGCCACTGTTCCCACTCCCGTTTAGGATGGTTAGAGGAAGCCCAGTGGTGCTAGTGGAGACATCTTGGGCAGGAGTAACAAACTCCCCTACTCCTTCCAACCATGTGGCATCAGTAGAGGCCTGTTGGAGAGCCAAGAGGACTCCCATCCACCCCACCTCCAGCAGTCATGAGAAGTCCCTTTTCCTTGGTGCCAACACAGGATAAGTGGAGAGCCTGGGCATTTATTGCCACCTGCATTTTCCCTTCCCCTGCCAGAGTGGTGCCCAGAGAACCCAGGTTAGAGCAGAAGCTTAAATAAGATCCTGAGTCTCATAATATAATATACAATAGTTCCAGGTTTAAAATTACTCATCATACCAAAACCAAAAAATTTCAACTGAAATGAAATAGAAAATTGATAGATCCCAGCATTGATGTGAAATGGGTATCAGATATATCTCTCAAAGATTTTAAAGTAATCATTAAAAATATTTTTAAGGAATAATTCTAAATGTGCTTGAAACAAATGAAAATATAAAGTTGGGTAAAGGAGGTATGTTCTTGTACTTCCAGCTATTCAGGAAGCTGAGGGAAGAAGATTGCTTTAGCTCAGGAGTTCAGAACAACGTGGACAACCATCAAGACCCACTCCATCCTCTTCAAAAAGAAAAACTGGAAAGACTCAGTGAATAAATAGAAAGTCTCACCAAAGAAACAGAAAATATAAGGAGAAAGGAAAAGGAAATTTTAGAACTAAAAAGTAAAATATTAAACTAAAATACTCTATGGATGGCCTCAAAAGCATAATAGAGCTGACAGAGGAAATAGAGAAACAGAATGTACAACAATAGTGATTACCCAATCTATACAACAGAGAAGCATTAAAATGAATGAATGAATACATACATACATACATACATACATGGAGTCTAGGGACCTGTAAGACTGTGACAAAAGCTAACATTCATGTTATCAGAGTCTCATTAAGAGATGAGAAAGAGAATGGTGCTTTAAAAGTTCTTGAAATAATGGCTGAAATCTTCCCAAACGAGGCAAAAGTCATAAGCCTAGAAGGCAAGAAAATCTTAAAGGGGAAAATCCTAAAGAGGTATTCACCAAGGTACACAGCACTCAAACTTCTGAAAACAAGGGAAAAGAAGTCTTAAAAGCAGCCAGAGAGCTATGTTAGTTTATTTGTAAAAGAAAAATAACTCAAATGACAGCAGATGTTTTATCAGAAGCAAAAAAATAGAGGTCAAAAGGAAGTGGCACAACATTTTTCAAATGCTGAATGACAAGAACTGTAATCTTAGACTCCTATGTCCAGCTAAAATATATTTTGAGATTGAAGGAAAAAAATCAAGATATTTACAAGTTAAAAAAGAATATGTCATACTCAGACCTACCCTAAACAAAGGATGAAAGAAAGTGTTAAACAGAAATGAAACCATAAAAGAAGGAACTATGGCACACCAAGAAGGAAGAAAGAACATGATAAGTGAAATGTAGGTGTAAGTACAATACACTTTCCTTCTCCTCCTGAGTTTTCTAAATTATATTTCACAGGAGAAGCAAACATTATAATACCATTTGATATAGTACTAATGTACATAGAGGATATATTTAACACAATTTTAAGTGGGGGAGGGCAAAGGGAGGTAGTAAAGTTTCTACACTTCACTTGAACTAATAAAACAATGACATCATAATAAATTGTATATGACGTGTAATACCTAAATCAATGACTTAAAATCTGTAGAAAGAGGTACACACACAAACACTATGTTGTTGTTAAGTGCTGTCAAATTGGTGTCCAACTCATAGCAAACCTATGTACAACAGAAGAAACACTATTGTCATGTTTCTCTACTATTCGTAGGTTTTCAATGGCTGATTGTTTTTTGGGAGTGGGTTGCCGGGTACTTCTCCTAAGCCTACAGCACCTGTTGTTCCCAGGCCATCTCCCATCCAAGTACTAACCAGGCCTGACCCTGGATAGCTTTCAAGACCTGATGGGATCGGATGCCACAGTGGTATGGCTGCAGGCTCAAAAACACTACAGATAAATCAAAATATAACTCTAAAATATGTTCAAGTTATGTAGGAAACCACAAAAAAAGAAAGGTAAACATCAAATAGAATAAACACAGAACACAAAAATAAAATGACATGTTCAAGCCATAATGTATCAATAATTACATTAGGCTGAGGGGTTTAGTTCAGTGGTAGAATGCTTGCCTGGCATGCACAAGCTTTGGGTTCAATCTCTAGAACTTCAAAAACAATAATAATAATAAAATAATAATTATTATATTACATTTAATGTAACTTAATTACATTAAATTTAAGTACACAATTAAAAGATATTGTTGGAGTGGATTTTAAAAGATTGTTTAATTATCTGCTATCTACAAGAAAACATGATATAACTATGGGCAGGCTGAAAGTAAAAGGATAGAAGAAAGATATATCATACACACATTGGAACCAAAGCGAGGATATCTATGTTAATATCAGATAAAGTAGACCTTAGATCAAAGGAAATTGCCAAAGACAGACATGGACATTATGTAATGATGGATGGTCAATACATCCAAAAAGCCAATGTATATGCACCAAAAAAGCAAAGCTGCAAAATAAATAGCACAAAACTGATAGAACTGAAAGGACAAAAGGGCAAGTGTAGAATGATAGTTGAAAACTTCAAAACTCTTTTTATCAACAATTGATAGAGCAACTGGACAGTAAAGCAAGAATCAACACCATCAACCAACAAGACCTAATTGACATCTATGGAACCCTACCTATGAACAGAAAATGCACAATCTTTTCAAGTGCCCGTGGAACTTATATCAATATATATTGTGTCCTAGTTCATAAAACAAACTTCAACAAGTATAAAACAATGAAAATCATAAAATGGATTGAAGCTACAAGGCAATAACAGAAAGGTAGCAGGAAAACATCCAACACATTCTTAAATAATTCATGTGTCAAAGAGGAAGTCTCAAGGAAATTTTAAAAATTTATTCAACTGAATGCAAAATGAAAACATAACATATTAAAATGTGTGGGACACAGGTAAAGCAGTGTTGAGAGGGAAATCTGTAGTCCTAAATGCATTTATTTGAAAGAGGAAAATCTCAGATCAATAATCCAGGCCAGGCTCCTATCTCAAGAATAGGAAAGAAGAAGAAAATAAACACAAAGCAAGTTGAAAGGAGGACATAATAAAAATATGAGCAGAAATCAATGAATTTAAAACAGAAAATGACATGAAAAATGAAACAAAGCTATTTCTTTGGAAGAATCAATAAAATTGTCAAGCCTCTAGCAAGACTGATATACAGAGAGAGAGAGAAGAGGGGGAGAGAGAGAGAGAAGAGGGAGAGAGAGACAGAGATAGTGAGAGAGAGGGAGAGAGAGAGAGACAGAGAGAGACAGAGAGAGAGACAGAGAGAGAGACAGAGAGAGAGAGACACCCAAATAACTATAGGCCCTGCAGTCATCCTCAAAAGGATCATAAGGAAATACTGCAAGAAATCTATGCTCATAGATTTGACAACTTAAATGAAATAGACAAACTCCTTGAAAAATAGGTAATATGAACAACCCTATCACCTTAAGGAAATTAAATTCATATTTTAAAACTTTAAAAAATCTATCTCTAGGTCAAAATAGTTTCATTGGAGAATTCTCCTGTATGTTTAAAGAAGAATTAACATAAATTCTGAACAATCTCTTCCAGAAAGTAGGAGAGGTGTGAACACTTCCCAATTCATTTTATAAAGCTAGTATTACTGATACCAAAGCCAGAAAAAGATAGTATATAAAAAAGGAAACTGACAGATCAATGTTCCTCATTAATGTAATTGTAAATATTATCAAACAAAGTTCAGAGTTATATGAAAATGAAATATATGCTATGAGCAAGTTGGGTTTATTCTAGGGATACAAAGCTAGTTTTGTTGTTGCTGTTAAGTGCTGTTGAGTCAATGTCCAACTCACAGCAACCCTACATGGAACAGGTGAAACAGTATTATCAGTGCTTCCCTGCTATTCATAGGGTTTTCAATGGCTGATTGATTTTTGGGAGTGGGTTGCCAGGTCCTTCTCCCAAGCCTATAGCACCTGGTGTTCCCAGGAGGTCTCCCATCCAAGTACTAACCAGGCCTGACCCTGCTTAGCTTTCAAGATATGATGGGATTGGATGCCACAGTGGTATGGCTGAAGGTAGATAAAGCTAGTTAAACATCCAAAAAGCAATCATTGTGATCCAACATCATAATAGACGAAAAAAGAAAATTCACATGATCTTATCAATTAATACACAAAACTATTCTATAAAATTCAATGCCCATCATGATTTTTTCACAGAAAAAAATGTGCATGAAGAAGTTCTTCAATTTGATAATCTATAAAAAGCTATAGCAAGCATGATACTGCTCGGAGAATAAATTGGAGTATTGGGAAAAAAGGGAAAGTTTTTTTCCTTCTTAATCAATATAGTGTTTGAAGTTCAGTATATTTTTATGCAAGAAAATAAAATAAAAAGGTATGTGTGGGGCACACACCTCCTGGTCCAGCCCAGATGTTCAGACGTGTGGTGCCGTCAGCACACAGATACTAAACACAATTCACTCGGAACCCTCGGGTGAGGGGCATGGACTCCTACAGCCCTCAGGCACACTGGCGGAGATGGGAGAAAGGAAAAGCCTAGGGTGCTTTGCCTTGTGGGGCAAACACAGCTCTTTATTTCTCTGCCCTTATCAGGGCAGAGAGAAACCCAAAGTGTACAGCTGTAAGGACTAGCAGCTCTTATACTGCCTCAAGGGCACATGCTTCCATGTTGGTGGTCTTGGTGGCTATGAGGAGAGAGTTCTAGCTTTGCTGGTGGTCAGACACAGAGAGAGAGCTGTTTATTTGCTGATTGTCCGGGAGAGAGAGAGCGGGCTGCTGCAGTGCAGCTCCTTATATAGCTCCCCCCCCAATGGCCTGAGCCAATCAGCTTTGAGTCCAATTGTCCAATCAGGTTTGAAGGACTTATGAAGGGTTTTGTACAAATGTACAATCAGCTTACTTTCATTTTCCCTACATTTCTAATCTACAAACCAGATCTTTAAAAGCCATTTTTCCAGTTTTGGGGTTTTTGCCAATTTCCTCCCGATTTCCCCCTACAGGTATAGATTGGAATGGAAGAAACAAAACTGATACAATTTTCAGATGACATGATTATCCATGTAGAAATCCCAGGGAAGGAGTCTAAAAAACAAAAACAAACAAAAAATGTACACTTTTAAAGTGAGTTCAGCAAAGTCACAAGATACAAGATAAACACAATAATCTACTTTTATACTGGTAATGAATAGGTAAAAAAATAGATATAATTTATCATTTTCAGTCATTTAAAAAGCTAAATACTTAGGTGCAAATCTAGCCAAAGATATATAACACTTTAGTGATGAAAACTATAAGACACTGTGGAAATAAAGAAAGGAATATCTAAATAAATTGAGAAAATATCATGCTTATGGACTGAAAGATTCAATTAGTAAAATGTCAGTTCCATAATTTATATGGAAAGGCGCAATCCCTATGACAGCTGCAACAATCTTGCCAAATAAAACTAAAGACATATAACTACCATCACCAAGAATCTGTAGTATTAATGTGTTAATGGAGGGACAGACACATAACCATATAGACTCACAGAAGTCTGCCAAACTGAGTTTTTACATGGTTGATAAAGTGACTGAATAGAGGGAAAATAGACTTTTCTGAAAAAAAAAAAAAAAAAAAAAAACACTTCAACCTAAGTCTCACACCTTCTACAAATAGTAACTTAATGAATCATGGACTTAACTCTAAAATGTGAAGCCGCAGAACTTTTAGAATAAAAATTAAAATCCTTTGGGATCTAAGGCTAAACAAGCATTCTTTTTCTCTCTTTTTCTCTTTCCTTCTCTTTCTTTTGCAGTCCTGTTGCTTGAACTCAGGGCCTTGCTCAGGCTAGGCAATGCTATAGCACTGAGCTGCATCCCCATCCCATTGAAAAAAATTTTTTTAATTTCTTTTGAAACAAGGTCTCACTGAGTTGGGCAGGCTGCCTCTGGCCTTGTATTTATGATTCTCCTGTCTCAGCCTCCTGAGCTGCTTGGGCTACAGGCATACACTCATGCATTGAGCTAAACAAACATTCTTAGAGTAACATGAAAAGCATGATTCATGAAAGGAAAAATTGATACATTGGACTGCAAACACATTTACTCTACTAAGAGTGCTCAAAAGGGTAAAAGATGAACTAAAGACTAGGAGAAAATATTTGCCAGCTATATATCTAGAATATATAATGTCTTAAAATTCAAAAGTAAAAAGAAAGTCAAATAATCCAAGTGGAAAATGGGCAGAAGATATGAAAAGAGACTTCACCAAAGAGAATATATAGATAGTAAACAGGCATATGAAGGGATGTTCAAGATCATTAGCCATTAAGCAAATGCAAAATAAAACTACAAGATATCATCACCCAATTATCATCATGGCTAAAATTAAAAATAATAATAATACCAAATGCTGATGTAGATGTAGAGAAACTGAGTCATTAATATTTTGCTAATAAGAATGTAAAATTTTATGGCCACGCTGGAAAACACTTGAAAAAAAATATGGAAAATTAATTTGGAAAAACTTAAACATGCAACCACATATGACTCAGCAATTGTACTCCTGAAAATTTTTCCCAGAGAAGTAAAAATGTGCAGTTAACCAACAATCTGTACACAATGATTGGAACATTTAACTTTACTCATAACTACCCTAAACAGGAAAGAAACAGATGTCCTTTGTTGAGGAAATGTCTAAACTGTACAGTATCTATATCATAGAATACTGTTCAGCAATAAAAAGGAGCCAACTATTTATATATGCAACAACCTGGATGAATCTCCAGCAAATTATGCTAAGAGAAAAAAGCAAATTTTAAGACTAAAATGTATATGATTCCATTTCTATGTTTTTGAAATAATAAAATTATAGAAATGGAGAACAGATCATTGGTTTCCAAAGATTAAGGAGGGAGTGGGGCTGGGAAGGGAGTAGATATGGTTATAAATGGGCAACATGGGGCATCCTTATGATTATATAAATATTCTGTATACTGGTTTTAGCAATGGCAAAATTCTGGCTGTGATATCGTACTATGGTTTGATACTGTACTGTAATATAGTATTACATGTTGTTGTTAGGTGCCATCAAGTCCTGTCTGCCTCATAACAACCATCAAAGGGTTTTCAATGGCTGATTGTTTCAGATTGCCTTGGGAGTGGGTTGCCACATCCTTCTCCCTTTTTTGCTATTCTGGGAATGGATCTCAGGACCTCAGAGCTACACAGCAGTGCTCTACCAACTGGGCCAAATTACATACCACTGTGCTATTGGGAGGGCTGGGATTTAGGTCAGTTGGTAGAGCGATGCTCTACAGTCTCTGGGGTCCTCAGTTCGACCCCCACCACTGCAAAAATGGGAGCAGGACTTGACATATCCGAAATAATCAGCCATTGAAAACCCTAATGAAGGTTGCTATGTGTCAGACACAACTCTATGGCACCTAACAACAACAGTGCTATTGAGGAAAACTGGGTAAAGAGTATATGAGATCTCTCTGGATTATTTCCTATAACTGCAAATGAATGTACCATTATCTCAAAATAAAAAGTTTTTAAAAACTGAGGGAGGATAAAAGGAACATATTTTTATATTCAGAACTTTTCTCTAGAATCATACCCAATAAATAGTTAACAATAGTTCTCTTTAGAGAAGAAAAGTTGATGGCTGGCGAACAGAGATAGGGGGTAAACTTTTCACTATATATGTATATATATATGTATTTTTTATGTTTTGACTGTTGATTTTTAAAAATGGATCCCACTCAAAACTATAATTTTATTATCAATTAAAAAATTCTCAACCAATCAAAGCTTGAGGTCTTCCAGTTGTTAAGAATCTTGATTAAATTGTTAACTTTCTAGTTAGAAATTACAGAAAACCCCCTTTTTACTTTAAATCATTAACCTATTGAGTATTACAACTTCTTGGTCTTTCCAAACACCTGCCTAAATTTTTCATTTTTAATTATAAAGATTTATTTCTGTATAGTTGTTACATTCCCCCAAGAAGAAGTTAATAGCAAACAACAACAAAAGCATGTTCCTATTGCTGTGACCTTTGCATAGATGGGTAATTTGGAGACTTGATACCTCATTGTCATGAAATTACTTTATAAGATATAGTGTAATTAAATCTCTCTACAGATAGCATGGATGTTGAAAGCATATAGACTAGAATTTCTAGCCATGTGACGTTCAAATAGTTTAAGCTGCTTAAAACTATTTCCTCATCCATAAAGCACACATAATAGTATCCATTTTCCCATATTGTTTTTAGTATTAATATAACCAATATGCAATATCTGCAATAGTAGTATCTCAAGGAAAGCTAAAATTATTGAAGGGAAAAACTTTAGTTACAAAAATCCAAAACTCACCAAGAAATCTAAAGATATTTTATTGATACATATCACAGAAAACAAATTGATACATATCACACAAAAAAACCTGCTGAAGTAAGGTAGGGTGAACTACTACAGCTCTACACAATAATTTAAAATTTATCTCATCTTTCTGTATTTTATTGTATATTATATGAATTTAGTTCCGGTTCTGAAATTTATGCTCATCCACGTGAGTTTGCATGTGAGTGTGTATGGGTGTGGGTGGATGCGTTTTATCCATTAGTTTCTCTGAGGAGAGATAAAAAGGCATAGCTTCATCTTAAGCTTGAGGGTACTCCACATTTGAAGTGCTAAAACCCACCTCCCCAACAAGCTGTTCTGCTGAAGTCCCTTTAGAATTGATCCAGACTGAATATCTCAGATATTGGAAAAACTCCTGCAACCATAGCATCCCATCCTGTCAGATCTCAGAAGCTAAGCAGGGTCAGGCCTGGTTAGTACTTGGATGGGAGACCACCTGGGAACACCAGATATTGTAGGCTTGGGAGAAGAATCCGGCAACCTGCTCCCAAAAATCAATCCACCTTTGAAAACCCTATGAACAGCAGAGAAGCACTGACAGTATTGTTTCCCCTGTTGTATGTAGGGTCGCTATTAGTCAGATACCGACTCAATGGCACCTAACAACAACAACAACTATATGGCTGGAGACTATTTCATTTTATTGATTGCACCTTTAGAGGAAAGGAATGGAAACTAGGACAAGACAGACCTGTGTGTGGGCGGACAATAGAATTTTACTACAAAGCAGATGTGTGAACATTGAGGGCAAGGTAAAAGAAGGCAGGACAGGACATAGAAATGGTGTGTGCTCTTAAGTGACACTCTCTATAGGGATTAACCTGTTTTTATTTTTTCTCCTTCTGTCGGGAAATAGACATAATTAGGGTGCACTTTCAAAGTTTTCCCCATCAGTTGTAGTTAATCTTTACTCCCCTCTCTGAAAGGAAAACTGTTTCACTCAAACTATACAGGAGCCCTGACTGACGGTGCTCTGGAGGAATTGACCTGTATAGCAATAAAGGAAAATGAGGAATTTCCACATCACAGCTGCCTGGAGTCCAGCTCAGCACCCTTGGTATGGAGGACAGAAGAGAGGTTTAGAAGGTAGAAGCCCACCATGGAACTGTGGCAGTGGGGAGGATGCAATGAGAAGAGGGAGTGCCCAAACTGAGGCCTTGAGAGTTGATGTGAAATGCACCTTCTCCTTGGCAAATTTAGTAGAGAAAGAGTCTGTGAAATGGGAGGAGGCTGACACACACACACACACACACACACACACACACACACACACACACACACAAAAGATGATGAGTACACACAAAGCATCACTACTCATGACATGAAAACGTCCCTTAATCAAAGGAACTGCAGTTCCCAAATTCACCATTCCCTCTTCTTTTATTGGATGCTTTCTTTCATTGCAAGCAAACTTCCAAAGGCAGACAATTGTCAGCTGTGTAACCATCTAACTAAAGGAGACAACAAATCAGAGTCCATTTTAACAGATTAGCACTTATTAAGCCAGTAGGTGAACACTCGCAATATGCTGTGCCCACATTTACATCCACCTTACTTGAAGATGGCATCAACAGCCCTCGTTCTGCACACATTAAGCTATTGTACATTGAGTCAGACTTATGAACATATGTGACATTTTCTTCATCCATATTTCCATATTGCTTCATAGCCACATGTGCTAGATAAGTCTCTAAAATGATGTAGGTAAGGAGTAAATCTTTAAGATAAATCTTTCATATAAGTTTCCAGTTTCCATTTGAAGATGCCACAATAATATATAACTCTAGCATTTCCTTCTCAAAGTATTCAGTCTTTGTCAGTGCAAACTTTCCATTTGCTAAATTCTTAGTTAAAAAGGCAATAAAATCACTAGACTTTCCTATACTCAGTTAATAATAGTACACATGTAAATGTGCATTATAGGTAATTATCATTTCTTAGACTTCTTTAACTCTAAGAGATTTTTGTATTTAAACTTCTTTGTATTAAAACTTCTACCTAAGTTTTGAACAGAATTCGTGAACATAAGACTCACAGGGACATAATGTACATAATGTTCACTAATCTCAATCTCAGGGCTGGGATTTAGCTCAGTTGGTAGAGCACTGCTCTGCAGTCTCTGAGGTCCTGAGTTCGATTCCCAGCACCGCAAAAATGGGAGAAGGACTTGGCAACCCACTCCCAAGGCAATCCGGAAACAATCAACCATTGAAAACCCTATGAGGTCACTATGAGTCGGACACAACTCGATGGCACCTAACAACAACAACAATCTCAATCTCAGTACATTCATTTGTGTAAAAAATAGGCTTATTATAGGACTGAATTTCCCTTCTGTTGTACATGACAAAGGCTTTGAAGTGTTATTTACAGATATGGAATCAAGAAGGATAAACTAATATTCAAAAATAGTCCTTATAGTATTATATCTCATAGTCCCTTTTTATCCTCACATCTTACACTATAGTTTGGTTGATCAACTAAATAAATTAATTCATCCATTTCCTAATAAAATTTTCTGCCCCAAAACACATAAAAGGAATTTGGAGTAGAAAATCCATGTAAAACACTTCTCCAAGGAAATATTTCTTCCTGGTAGAGAAATCAATGTGATAATTCAGGTAAAACTGCACCTGTCGCAATAGGTAGGGGCAGATTATTGAGATATTATGCTTGGCCTATTCCTTCATAACACTGAAATCAAGAGCCATAAATTGTTCCCCAGTCAAAATGTCACTCCTTCAAGCTACCCTTTCTGTCCTAGGAACAGGTAAGCATTATTTGAAAAAGCTACCTGGTTGTCTTAAGAGACAGCTTTTCTACACGACCCTTTCTCCACACCTAGAGCGTTTTAAAGTAGTGTTACCTCCACCCACCACAGGATAGTAAGTTTAATCAACAAATTGTCACATGAAGTATCATTTGTAAACATTAAAATGTTTGTGACTTCCTTATGAGGCATTGCAATTTTGCATTATTACTTTATTGATTACTTTTGAAACTTAAGCCCAATCTAATGACATCGTCCAGAAGGCACAAATCCACTCTTTGGTTCACATGCTGTTCCATAACAGAACCTCCTCAGAGATGCACATTTTTTAACCTTTTCATAGTCTTCTTGCAAATAAAAACCTCTGTTCCTTAGTGCTAAATCATCATAGGGTCAGACAGAAAGAGTTCTTGAAGTCTCAGAGCTTGCTTAAGATAGTTCTTAACTGAAACCTGCTCTGTGTGTGTATGAGGGAAAGGGAGAAGAGGGAGAAGAGAGGAGAGGAAGAGACAGACGCACAGACAGACCATCCCTCACTGGGGTAGTAGATGATACACATCATGATGATGAAGATGATGATGATGTTGAAGGTGATTGATGATGGTGATGATGATGATGATAATGGTGATGATAGTGATAATTCTTAACACTAACTGATTTTTAACCGCAGAACCAAAGTTAAATGAGAAAGGGACAAAAATTTTGGTCAACTGTAATAGACTACCTATAATTATCTGTATGAACTGCTTATTATCTAATCCAGGTTATGTGGTAATAACACATTTACTTCTACCACATCCTTTATAAGTGTGTTTCCCTAGGCTCAATTTCCAGCCTTGTGCTATTTTTCTTATATATTCTCTTTCTTGGAGATTTAAGAATTATTCATTATGATGTCTCTCTCATTTCCTTAAGTATATATCTTTAATAAATATTGAATGATTGATGGACTAATTAAATACAAGCTCAAGGCTAAACAGTAATTTTAGACATTGTATATTTGCATGCATGTTCAGTTATCTTTCATACTTAAACAGAAATAGAAATCTTGCACTGTCTACATCCTTATTTTCATGCTTCTTTTCTCTCCAAATATCTTCTCACCTTAATATTTTAGTTATTATAAAAAATAAATGTTAGCTCTACAATGAACTCTTTCCATCAGTAAACTAGAGTTTGTAGTAATGACAGCATGAAGATATTCGAATTATGAAAAAATAGACAAGAAGATGAGAGAATTACTTTTCATTTCCTGATAATAAACTATTGGATGACTAACCACTTTAGTTGCATCTAATTAGCATTGCACACATAATGCTAACTTTAATGCCAAAATGATTTTGGAGCAGAATTAATTTTATGTGGCATCTTCAATTAGAAACCATTTATACAGGCAATGGTGCTTTTTGTAAATAGTAGCAACTTTTAGAGGTACAGGACCACAATAAATTAATTTTTAAGTTATTACAAGTTATTTTTATAAATTGTTATATTTATTAAAATATTTTTGCATGAACATGTAAAGAAATCAAGAAATAAATTTGTTCATTAATTTATTTAAAATATTTATTGAACACCAACTATGTTTTAGCACTTTGTTAATCAATTGATTTTGAAATGTCTTCTAAATAGCACTGAATTTTTGTTGTTGTTAGGTGCTATCAAGTCGAGTCAGGTCCGATTCATAGTGACCCTATGTACAACAGAATGAAATAATCCCCAATTCTGTGCCAGACACACAATTTTTTTTTAATGTTTAAGCACAATTGTTGCAAGCACTGTGTCAATCCATCTATTTGACGGTCTTCCTTTTTTTCATTTATGCACCACTCTCCAAAACATGATGCAGTTATCCATGGATGGTTCTCTCCTGACAACATGTCCAAAATATGTAAAACACAGTCTAGCCATCTTTGCTTAAAAGGAGCACTCTGGTTGCACTTATTCTAAGACAGATCTGTTGGTTCTTTTGGCAGTTCCTTGTATATTCAGTGTTTGCATCCAGAAACATAATACAAAAGCATCAATTCTTCTCCTGTCTCTCTTATTCAATGTCCAGCTTTTACAACCACAAGAGGCACCTGAAAATAACATGGCATGAGTCAGGCGCACCTTCATCTTCAATATGACATCGTTACTTTTCAACACTTGCAAGGAGGTCTTCTTCTACAGTCTTTCCCAATGCAATGTCTTTTGATTTCTTGACTGCTGCTTCCGTGGGAGTTGATTCAAGAAAACCACAATTTTGGACAACCTCAGTCTTTTCTCCATTTATCATGAAGTTGCTTACTAACCCAGTTGTAAGGATTTTTGTTTTCTTGGTATTGAGGTGCAATCCATACTGAAGGCTGTGTTCTTTGATGTTCATCAGTAAATGTTTCAAATCCTCCTTACTTTCAGCAAGCAGAGTTGTTTCGTCTCCATAACACAGGTTATTAATGAATCTTCCTCCAATCATGATGCCATGTTCTTCTCCATAAAGTCTAGCTTCTTGGACTATTTTCTCAGCATAGAGATTGAAGAAGTATGGTGAAAGGGTACAACCCTGACACACACCTTTCTTGACTTTAAACCAGGCAGTGTTTCCTTGTTCTGTCTGAACTGTCTCCTGGTCCATGTATAGATTCCTTATGAGTACAATTAACAGCTGTGGTATTCCCATTCTTCACAATGTTATCCGCAATTTGTTATGATCCACACAGTTAAATGCCTTTGTACAGACAATAAAACATAGATAGACATACTGGTATTCTTTGTTTTCAGCTAATATCCATCTGACTTCAGCAATGATGTCCCTGGTTCCATGCCCTCTTCTGAATCTGGCTTCATTTTCTGGCAGTTCCCTGTCAATATACGGCTGTAGTAACTTTTGAATGATCTTTACCAAAATTTTGCTTGTGTGTGACATTAATGATATTGTTCAATAATTTCCACATTCAATTGGATCCCGTTTCATGGGAATAGGCACAAATATGGATCTCTTCCCATCAGGTGGCCAGGTAGCTATTTTCCAAATCACTTGGCATAAACAAGTGAGCACCTCCAGTGTTGAAACTGTTTGTTGAAACATCTCTATTGGTATTCCATCAATTCCTGGAGCCTTGTGTTTTACCAATTCCTTCAATGCCACTTCTACTTCATCCTTCAGTACCATTGGCTCCTGATCATATGCAACCTCTTGAAATGGTTGGTCATCTACCCATTCTTTTTCGTATAATGACTCTGTATTCCTTGCATCTTCTTGTGATGTTTTCTGGGTCATTTAATATTTCCCTTGTAGAATCCTTCATTGTTTCCACTAGAGGCTTGAATTTTTTCAATTCCTTAAGCTTGAGGAAAACATATTCTTCCCTTTTGCTTTGCTATCTCCAACTCTTTGTGCACATCATTATAATATTTGATTTTGTCTTCTCAAGCTGCCCTTTGAAATCTTTCTGTTTAGTTCCCTAGCTTTGTCATGTCTTCCTTTTACTTTAGCTACTCAACAATCCAAGGCAAGTTTCAGAGTCTCTTTTGACTAATATCCATATGCCTATAAGGAAGACTAGTTAATATGACTATTATTCAGATTTACACACCACCACTAAGGCTACCAATGAAAATAGGGACAAATTCTATAAGCTCCTGAAATCTGAAATAGACCTAATGTGCAATTAAGATGTACTCATTATTACTGGTGGCTGGAATGCAAAAGTTGGAAACAAATAAGAAGGCTCTTTATTTGGAAAATATGGCCTTGGTGACAGAAACAATGTTGGAGATCACATGATAGAATTTTGTCAGACCAATGACCTTTTCATTGCAAATAAATTTTTTCACCAATATAAATGGCAACTATACACATGGAATTCACCAGATGGAACACACAGGAATGAAATTTACTACATATTTGGAAAGAGATGATGAAAAAACTCAATATCAAAATCCCAAACAAAACCACATGCTGATTATGGATCAGACCATCAACTGCTCAAAAGCAGGTTCAAACTAAAACTGAAGTTAATTAGAATACAAGAGATAAGGTATAGCCTTGAGTATATCCCACCCGAGTTCAGAGACCACCTCAAGAACAGGTTTGATGCATTAGACCACTGAGTAGATTCCTAAATAATGAATTAAAAACAATGGAGGAGGGAGAGATTGAGAGAGGGGCATGGAAAGAGAGATGTCTGTGGCTACTGTTCTTGCTATTTTTGTTATTGGATTCCATGAGCCAGGAAAAAAAATTAATATTTTTTACATTTCTCTTTATTGAGTCTAAACATGTATCAAAGGGAAACTCTGATTCCATATGTAATTGTTGTTGTTGTTGTTAGGTGCCATCAGGTTGGTGTCTGACTCATAGCCACCCTACGTACCACAGCTGAAACACTATTGTCAATGCTTCTCTGCTATCCACACGGTATTCAATGGCTGATTGTTTTTTGGGAGTGGGTTGCCAGGTCCTTCTCCCAAGCCTATAGCACCTAGTGTTCCCAGGTGTCTCCCATCCAAATTCTAATCAGGCCCAAACCTGCTTAGCTTCTGAGATCTGATGGGATCAGATGCCACAGTGGTATGGCTGCAGGCTATATGTAATTAGAGATTACATTTTACTCTATCCCAAATATATTCATAAGAACTAAAATTATATAAGCCAGGTTTATTTTCAACTAACTTTTATTGTTATGGTTTGTCCTTTCTGAAATTCATGTTGAAATTTGTTATTGTGGCAGTATTGGGAACTAGGGCTTGTAAGAGGTGATTAGATTGTTAAGAGGGATTAATACCTTTTTCAGAAGTGTGTACATCATCGAGAGAAAGGGCTACTAGAAGGCAAGATTGCCTGTCCTGTTCTATCTATTCCATATATGCCCATTTGCCTTCCTACTTTCTACCATGAGTCAAAGCAGCAAAAGGCCCTCCCTGTGCCCTGGTATTGAACTTCCCATTCTTTGGGAACATGAGCCAAAATAAACTTCTTTCCTTTATAAATTACCCAGTCTTGAGTATTCTATTGTAGTAATAGAAAATGAACTTTGTACCTAGGCTGAATGCGGTTTTAATAGATATATCACGTTATGTAAAATGATAAAACTATCTGACATAGAAAATATTCTGTATAAATATCGGCTGATATTAATTTTTATAAACATATTGAGGTACAATTAAAATACAATAACCTGTACTTATTTTAAAAAATACAACTGTATAAGTATTAATATATGCATACACTCCCAAAGCCATCACAAAAAATGAAGATGTGTAGATATCAGTCAACTGTGAAAGTTGCCTCTTGCCTCTCTGTTATCCTTTTGTCTCACTTCTCTCCCTATTTCTCTGAACCACCAACAGCCCCTCATCCCAGTTCAGGCAACACAACATTCACTTTCCTTCATTAGATTTGCTTTTATATTCTAAAATGTTATATAAATGGAATTATATAGTATGCACTCCTTCTTGCCTCACCTCTTACATTCAATTATATGGAGACTCATTCACGTATTGCATAGCTATAGTTTGTTCTCCCACATAAGAACATGAGTTTGCTGCACTGTGGGTGCTTGTGTGTTGCAGTGAGGCTGAAAGCTGTGGAACATACTGGAACCAAATTGACTATATATGGGGAAAGAGACAATGGAAAATCTCTATATCAACTGTCAGAACAAGACCAGGTGCTGATCATGAATCAGACCATCAACTTCTCATACGCAAGTTGAAACTGAAGCTGAAGAAAATTGGAACAAGTGTACAAGAGCCAAGTTATGACTTTGAGTATATCTCACCTGAGTTCAGAGACCACCTTAAGAACAGGTTTAATGCATTAGACACAAATGATAGGAGACCAGAGGAGTTGTGGCATGACATAAAAGGTATCATTCAAGAAGAAAGAAAAAGGTTATTAAAAAGACAAGAAAAAAAGAAAAGACCAAATTACATGTCAAAAGAAATGCTGGAACTTGTCCTTGAATGTCCAGCAGCTAAAATAATAGGAAGATGTGATGAAGTTAAGGAACTCAACAGAAGATTTCAAAAGGCAGCTCAAGAAGACAAAATCAAATATTACAATGACATGTACAAAGAGCTGGAGGCAGAAAACTAAAAGGGAAGAACACACTCTGTGTTTCTCAAGCTTAAGGAAGTGAAGAAAAAGTTCAAGACTTGAGTGGCAATAGTGAAAGATTCTATAGGGAAAATGTTAACCGATGCAGGAAACATCAAAAGAAGATGGAAGGAATACACAGAGATGTTATACAAAAAATAATTGGTAGATGACCAATCATTTCAAGAGGTTGCATATGAAGAGGAACCAATGGTATTGAAGGACGAAGTAGAAGTTACTGTGAAAGAACTGGTGAAACACAAGGCTCCAGGAATTGATGGGATACCAATAGAGATGTTTCAACAAACAGATGCAGCACTGGAGGTGTTAACATGTTTATGCCAACAGATTTGGAAAACAGCTACCTGGCCAAGTCACTGGAGAGATCCATATTTGTGCCTATTCCCATGAAAGGGGATCCAATTGAACAATATCATTAATGTCACACACACATATTTGAAGCATTTACTGGTAAAGATAAAAGATCATAGCCTTCAGTATGGGTTGCTACTAAACATCAACAAAATAAAAATCCTTACAACTAAGTCAGTATACAACTTCACAATACATGGAGAAAAGATTGAGGTTGGACAAGATTTTGCTTTGCTTGGCTCTATAATCAACACCTGTGGAAACAGCAGTCAAGAAATCAAAAGACGCATTGCTCTGGGAAAAGCTGTGGCAAAAGATCTCTTTAGAGTGTTGAAAAGTAAAGATATCACACTGAAGACAAAGGTGCGTCTGACTCATGCCATGGTATTTTCAGTCGCATCATTTGGTTGTGAAAACTGGACATTGAACAAGGGAGACAGGAAAAGAATTGATGCTTTTGAATTATGCTGCTGGAGACATCTATTGTATATACCATGGACTGCCAAAAGAACCAACAGATCTGTCCTAGAAGAAGGGCAACTAGAGTGCTCCTTGGAAGCAAGGATGGCTAGACTGCTTCTTACATATTTTAGACATGTAGTCAGGAGAGACCAATCCCTGGAGAAAGACATCATATTTGGGAGAGTGGCAAGTCAGCTAAAAAAAGAAAACCGTCCACCAGATGTATTGACACAGTGTCTACAACAATGGGCTTAAACATAAGTAAGATTATGTGCCTGGCACAGAATCAGGAAGTGTTTCAATCTGCTGTACATTGGGTCACTTTGAGTCAGACACCACGGCACCTAACAACAACATAATTTGTTCTATTGTAATGCCGAATATTATTCCATGCCATAGATATGTCACAATTTGTTTCATTTATTTATGGACAATTACAAATTAATTTATCTATATACATGTCCAAGAATTTGGGTGTGTACACTTTCATTTATCTGGGATGATAGCTGGAATGGAATGACTAGGTCAAATGATAGGTATAGATTTAATTTTTAAAGAAGCTGCCAAACTCTTTTTCAAAGTTGTTATTCTATTTTGCACCCTACCAGCAGTGTATGAGGGTTATGGTTTTTCTGCTTCATTGCCAGCACAGTATCATAGAGGTTTTTAATCTCAGTCATTCTAACTAAGGGAGTGGTACCTTATTGCAGTTTTAATTTACATTTCCCTGATGCGTGATTATGTTGTGCACTTTTCATATACTTATTTGCCTACCATGCATACATCTCTTTGGTGAAACATATTGAAATATTTTGTTTCTTTTTATTGGCTTGTTTTCTCACTTTTGAGAGTTTTTGAAAAAAATATATTCTGTATACAAGTTTTTTAAATCAAGTACATGGTAAGTAATTTTTCCCCAGTCATAGTTTCTTTTTTCATTCTCTTAACAGTGTCTTTTGAAGACAGAAATTCTTAACTGTGAGGAAACTTAATTTTCAGAACCATATTCTTTCTAAAATAATATTTGTGATTTTGATTAGAATCTTATTTAGAGCCATAAAATATTGTGGGTAGGCTTAGCATCTTATTTGTAGAGTATTCCAAACCATGAGCATGATATATATCTCTTTTTATTTAAGTCTTCTTTAGTTTCTTAGAAATCTTTTATCATTTTCAGTGTATAAGTCTTAACTATCTCCTGTTAGATTTCTCCCTAAGTAATTCACACATTTTACCTTATTGGGAATTGTATTTTTCAATTATAATTTCCAAATATTTATTGATAATTTATACAAATGCAACTGATTTTTAAATATTCACCTCCTATCCTGCAACTTGCCAAACGTACTTTAAGTTCTAGAAGCTTTTTCTTAATTACTTAAGATTTTCTACATGAGATACCAGCTTTTCTATGACAAAGAGTTTTACTTGTCTTTTCAAATATGAATGCTATTTATTTATTTGTTTTGTTGTTAGGTGCTGTCAACTCACAGCAACCCTATGTACAACAGAATGAAACACTTCCTGACACTGCCAGGCACACAATCTTTTCTATGTTTAAGCTCATTGTTGTAACTACTGTGTCAACCCACCTAGTTGAGGGTCTTCCTTTTTTTTTCATTTACCCACCACGCTCCAAACCATGATGTCCTTATCAGAGATTGGTCCCTCATGACAACATGTCCAAAATATGTAAGACACATTCTAGCTACCCTCTTCCAAGCAGCACTCTGGTTGCACTTCTTCTAGGACAGATCTGTTCATTCTGACCGTCCATAGTACATTCAATATTTGGCTCCAGCAACATAACTCAAAAGCATCAATTCTTTTCCTGTCTCCCTTGCTCAATGTCCAGCTTTCACAACCACATGATGCGACTGAAAATACCAAGGCATGAGTCAGGTGCACCTTTGTCTTCAATGTGACATCTGTAATTTTCAACATTTTAAAGATGTCTTGTGCAACAGCTTTTCCCAATGCAATACATCTTTTGATTTCTTGACTGCTGCTTCGGTGGGAATTGATTCAAGAAAAGCAAAATTTTGGACAACCTCAGTCTTTTCTCCATTTATCATGAAGTTGCTTACTGATGCAGTTGTAAGGATTTTTGTTTTCTAGATTTTGATGCACAATCCACACAGAAGGCTGTGTTCTTTGACCTTTACCAGTAAATGCTTCAAATCTTCAGTTTCAGCAAGAAATTTATTTGCTTGTTTTCATTTTATTACTGTGGCTACAACCTCTAGCACAATGTCAAATTGAAATGATGAAAGTGAACATTTTTGATTTGTTCCTAATCTTGCAGGAAAAATAGTCTTTTGCCAATTAATACAGTATTAATTTAGAGGTGTAGTATTCTTTATTAGATTCAGGAAGCTCTTTTCTAATCCCAGTTTCTGAGTGCTTTTATTGTAAAGAAACATTGAATTTTGACAAAGGTGTTTTCTGCATTGCTTAAGACAATCATATGGTTTTATCCTTTAGTCTGTGACATACTGACTTACACTCTCTGATTTTCAAACATTAAACCATACTCATATTCTGAAATAAACTCTACATGCTCACGTGTATCACCCTTTTTATATATTGTTGGCCATATTTGCTAAAGTTTTGTTTAAAATGCTCATGATGGATGATGATCTCTGGTTTCCTTTTGTTGTTATAAGAATAGTTCTGGTCTTATGAGTTATGAACTTGGGCTTTCCAAAGGAGTTTGTTAGAATTGTTACTCCTTTCTTTTAAATTTTGCCAAAAATTTTAAAGCCATCTGGCCCAGAAGTTTTCTTTTAGGAATATTTTAAACTAGAAACTCCATTTCTCTAGTGGATATAGTACTATTCAGCTTATCACTTTCTTCATGAGGAAGCTTTGGTACTCTGTCTTTTAGGGAACTTGTTCAATCTAACTTGTCATATTTACTTGAATTATATCACTGACAATAATATCTCTTATTCTTTTAATAGCTGCAGTATATCTAAGTATGTACCTCTCTCTGATATTGGTAATTTGTGCCTTCAGTTTTTTTTTCCTTATTAGTGTAGTAAGATTTATCAACTTTATTGATTTCCTCAAAGAACTAGATTTGGTTTTCATTGATCTTTTCAATTGTTTTTCTGGCTTTTGTTTCATTAATTTCAGGTCAGATCTTTGTTATGTCCCATTTTCTACATACTTTGGGTTTAACTTGCTTTTCTTTTCCTACTCTCTTAAAGTGGAAGTAGAGGTTACTGTTTTGAGATTTTCATTCTTTCCTAACGTAGAACTTTTTCTCTAAGCACTGTTTTAGCTGCAGCCCACAGATTGTGATATGTTATACTTTCATATGCATTCAGTTCAAATACTTTTGTGTTTCCCTTCTGAATTCTTCTTTAATCTGTGGGTTTTAAAATTGTTTTCAGTTTTCAAATACTTGAGAATTTTCACAAAGATCTTTCTGCTATTGATTTTAAATTCAATTATGATCAGAGAACATACTTTATATTATCTTAATCATTTATAATTTATTAAGAACTGTTTTATGTCCCATAATATAGCCTACTTTGGTAAATGTTACTGTGAAAATTAAAAAGAATGTGCATTCTATTTTTCTTGGGTGGGGTGTTCTATAACTATTGGTTAGGGGAAGTTGATTGACAGTGCTGTGCAAGCCTTCTCTGTCCTTGCTGATGTTTTTTGTTTTCCTTTTTGCTCCATCAAATATTCTGTTTGATGTTTTTGCAATGTTTTGTCTCCCTCACAGTATCATATTTAGGGATAAACCTGTCCCTCACTGATTATAGTAATTTTAATCATTAGGTCAAAGTGTTGCTCAGTTTCCTCATTCTGGAGTTACTATGTTTTTAAATTAGTCACTCTTCCAATCAATAAGTAATTTGTGAGGACATATGTTAAAAGCATGCAAATATCATGTGCCTCATCCACATTTCCTCCTGGATATAATGCCCGTTGATGATTATTATCTTTAAATGGCTCAGGAGTGAGGGAATACATAAAGATAAATAGATAGATAGATAAATATAGATAGAATATAAATGAGACAAAATGTTGAGAGTAGGAAAATCTAGGCAAATATAGTAGTATTTGTTCTTCATGTCATTTTTACTTTTGAAATATTTGTGTAAGTTTGAAATTATTTCCAAAAGAATATGGACAAACAATTTATACAATTGTCAAATCATTTTTAAAGAGAATATGTAGGGTTAAATAATTGTTTAAACCCCAAATCACTTTAATAAAAATCAAGAACTGGAGGAAGACATATATAAAGAAACAGAAACCTAAAAAACTTACCTGTTGAAGTGGGCTAAGTAAAAAAGTCAGTTTCAGTTTTGACTTGAATAGTTAGCAACTCATTTTTTCATGAGCAAGTACAGCCAGGAAGTGAAAAACCATACAAATCTTTGCAAAATATAAAAGCAAAAGAATCTACTCCTTATATTAAAAGATAGAGAGCAAGGGAAATAGTATCACAACATAATATTAAAAAATCTAAAACCAGATATTAGACCAGACATCGTAGTTATACAAAGATTTTTTGGGACATGGGATTTTTAGAAAAATTGTAATTTTATGATGTTATTCAAAATTATCTGTAGTAAGCAT
The DNA here is from genome assembly GCA_007922755.1 of Pedetes capensis. Taxonomy (NCBI): domain Eukaryota; kingdom Metazoa; phylum Chordata; class Mammalia; order Rodentia; family Pedetidae; genus Pedetes; species Pedetes capensis. The sequence goes on along the minus strand of VMDO01006982.1, from coordinate 71,808 downwards.
GGATTGCTTTTATACCAAAATATGAATATCATAAAAAGAAAAATACAGCTTTTCATCTCTCCCTATTTCTAGAGCTAAATCTGATTAAATGACATCAAGATTTTCTGGCAGCATTTCTCATGAAAAATGTAAGTCTGTCCTTTGGGCAACATTGGTAAGTTAACATGTTTTATCACTTAAGTTGTTTTACCTGGAACATTATTCCTTGCATTAATTTTAGTTTCATCTTGGGCACAGAAAAGGTCATATGAAGAAGTTACAGGAACGAACATTAATGTTAGTCAGTTTTGATTAAGGCGAAAATTTTCTCCCACCTAGAAGAGGGAGAATTTTTCCTTCACATCTTCACTTGAGGTTTGGACTATTAAATGATATGGGATCATCCTCAGCAGCATCTTGTGTTCTACTTTATAGATCTGCAAAGGCAGCACAGAGAAAAGATTAAGAGCGCAGATGCTAGGGCCAGATAACCTTGATTTGAGTCCTGGTCCATGAGTAAATTAGTAAATATCTTTCTGTTTAGTTCTCTCATCTGTGAAAAGGGGATGATAATAGTTCCTACCTTCTAGGGATATTTAAAGTTTTGATGATTTAATACTTCTGCTCTGAACAGTGCCTGACATGTAGTAAGTACTGTTGTTGTTGTTAGGTGCTGTCCAGTGGGTATCCAACTCACAGTGACCCTGTGTACAACAGGTGCAACACTATTGTCAGTGCTTCTCTGCTGTTCACAGGCTATTCAATGGCAGATTGATTTTTGGGAGTGGGTTGCTGGGTCCACCTCCCAAGCCCACAGCCCCTGGTGTTCCCAGGCAGTCTCCCATCCAAGTACTAACCAGGTCCAACCCTGCTTAGCTTCCGAGATCTGACGGGATCGGATGCCACAGGGCTACAGTTGCAGGCGTAGTATTAGTGTTAATTAAATAAAAATTCACTACTGCTAGATCATTATCTAAAGTACTTCTATCTTCCTCCAATCTTTCATTCCCTACCTGATATAGAATATCATGTCTGTATTTTATTTCACACAGAATTGTGAAACACTGTGGTTCTCCCCTCGGGCCTCCCGATCTTCCAGCTTCAGGAATTTTCAGTCCTTTCTTGATCCTCTCTTACCTCATCAGACGCTACCTCTTCCCATGGATGCTGCTCCCTTGCAGCCCTGCTCTCCTCCAGAGGATCACGGTTTAGAATAATCTCCACACTGCAGTATTTACATGTTGTTTCTTTGTAGATGTCCTTTCTGGAGACAATAGTTTAATCTTACCTTTCCCATAATGGTGTTACACAGAACACCGATCAGAGAGATGTGAACAAATATACTGAGAGAAAAGGTGTTCCAGTCCTGGAACATCTTGGAATATCAGTAAATATGACGAGTTTAGCAAAATTAACCTTTGCAATTTTGACCTTTAACCTTGTTAATGTGCGCATCTTGGTGGGCAGGACAAAGTATACAGTGTTTCCCAAGATTGTGTGACTGGTGGATCCCTCTTCTTTGTATTACTATTAACACCTGGAAGAGTTGACAGAACATCACTTTGAAAAATGCTGCTTTAATGAAAGGCCTGATGTTCTATGGTGAAAACAGTCCACAGTCTTGCAGGAAAGAGATGCTTCTGAAGGCAACATTCAGATTACCCAATTTTTGCTTTGGTAGCCAAGACTGGTTCATCACTGTAATCCCTGATGTAATCCAGGGATTACATCAGCCTCCCTCAGCCGGCCACAAGCATTCATGCACAGCATACTCATTCCTCAAATTCTTACTGAGGACCCACCAGTCCCAGGAGCTGCTCTGGATAAGCACCCCTGACTTTGTTTCCTTAACCAACATGAGTAATACATGACAGACTGGATCCTAGAATTTTGCAGGTAAGAAAACTGAATTTATTAAACATAAATAACCTGTCCATGGTTATTGAGTCAGTAAACCATGGAGCCAAGATTTGAATTAGTGACAGAAACTGATGGAATAAAATGTTTTATTTAAGCTTTCTTTTATATATGTTTCTGTGATCTGGTATAAAATTATTAATGTAGAAGTTTTCATTTCATTTTCATAGAAATCTTCTAGAATTTAGTAGCCCTGCATGTCAGGCATTCCTGCTACCTCATCCGCCTGACCCCTTGGGCTAACTATGCTTGAATAGCCAAACTGCCATCTGGCGTTTGATATATGAATTGCAAGTCCAATGTCCCTGTATCACAGCCTTTAAGGCTATAATCACAGTTTTCTAAACTTTACATCTATTAACTCATTTACTCCTCATAACAACACTACAGAATAAGTGCTTCTTGTATACCCAATTTACATATGAATTTATATAGCAGAAGAACCAAGACTTGATTCCAGGCTATCTAGATCCAAACTTTACTTTGAATTATTATATTCTACTGTTTCTCTAATGTACAAGAACACAAAACTTTCAGATTCAAAAATCCACCTGTGAGTAATCCACAGACATTTTTATTAGATAACAATGGTATACAAGAGGACATATTCAAATAAAGCATCAATCAAGTACAAGCAGACAGAAGAGTCATTCATATTTATTTTCCCATATCCTGAATTCTTAATAATGCTCTAGTTCTAGTACATAGTTTCAGGGAAAATAAACTTTATAAGCACAAAATTAAATATTTAATTGCTGTATTCTGTTAATTTTCTAAAGCTGCCATAGTAAAATATAACACTAAGTGGTTTAAATAACAGCAAGTTATTTTCTCATAGTCTGGAGGCGAGAAATTCAAGATCAAGGTATTGGTAGGTTTTTTTTTTTTTTCCTGAGGTCTTCCTCCATGACTTTCACAAGGCCTCTTTTTCCCTCTCTCCTTAGAGTCACCCCTTAGTTTGTGTGTGGTTTGTGTCCTAACTTCCTCTTCTGATATGGAAATTGCTCTTCTGGTTGAGGGAACATCCATATGATCTTATTTTACTTTAATTCTCTCTTTAAAGTTACTATTCTAAATGCAGTCAGGTTCTGAGGCATTTGGGGTTAGGACATCAACATACAAATTTGAGGGATATAGTTCAGTTCATAACAATTATATTTCATTCTAAAGGATTATCATCAACTAATGCACTTTGTTTCAGTAATGTTAAATGTCTAAGGACTTCTGTTTTCTTAACTCTTTGCTATGGCTTGAATGTTCCTGTCCCCTGAAAACGCATGTGTTGGGAGGGTGAATTCCTAAAGCAACAGGGCTGAGAAAGGGGCCTTATGGGAGGCACTAAGGTCCTAGGGGCTCTACTCTCAAAAATGGTTAATGCCACTACAAAAGGGGCTGCTGGAATGCATTCTCTCCTGCTTTCCTGCCACATAAGGACACAATGATCCTCCCCTTTGAAGGACTCAGCATTCAAGGGACCATCTTGAAAGCAGAGAGACCTTGCTGTAACCTGATGGCACTTTGATCTTGAAATTCCCGGCCTTCAGAACAGAGAATAAACTTCTCTTTTTATAAGTTATCCAGTCTCAGTTGTTATAGTAACAAAAAATTGGATGAATATAGTCTTTTTGTAAATCTTGCTTCTTATGATTTTATGGGTCTATTTATGTGGCCATAAGCCATCTAGCTAATGCTAGGAGGAGGGTGAAACTCAAAATCATTTTATTATTTATTCACTCAATTTTTCTTTCTTACTTCTTAGTATTTTATTGCTAATTCAAGTGAGAAGAATGATATTCTGGTATTTCAACAACCATGCTGAAGCTTATCCTTTAATATTTATCATTTCTTATTCAACAAGAAATATGTAAAAATTTATATGTAATACTGTTAGACTAATGAGCCACTTGAAAATGTTTATTTTGTAGTTAATAACTTTATAGTTATTTCTTCTAAACTTAATACTTCACTACCTGAAGGGATTAAAAGAGAACAACTCTCTTTTGGGGCATCAGGAAACCTGATTATTATAGATCATTAATCGAATGCAACCACATTTTTGAAAAATGAGTAGGGCAAACATTCTTAGTGAGCCCAGTTTTTAAGGCTGTATCCATTATTCTTGTAATGGTTTGTCTTTAAAATTAAAATATCTTGCAATGTACAGGGTGCTTTCACAGAGTTGCTTTTCCTTTTTTAATCCTCGAAATATACATTGAAGTAAGCACTCTTATTCTCATTTTATAGTTCAGGAAATTGAGTCTTACAAAGATGTTTGTGAAATGATTGGGGATACAGCAAATAAATAGCAGAGCCCACTTTTGAATCCAGTCTGAATTGAATTGAAGGTCCTTTGTAAAAAAAAGTATTATAAAGTTTTTCTTAATGTCCATGCTAATCACAATTTCTAAATAATCTTGCTTTCCCAAGAGATGTCTTGTGAGAAAAGGATGTCATGGTCAAATAAGTCTGGAGGAAATATTACCCACTAAACTCCCCCCTGAAAAACCATGTACTTAGTTTTACAGCCTCAGAGGACTCTTGCATTAATAAAACGTTATTAACTTGGTTTAACTATTCCTGTTCCCAGACTTAACTAGTCATTGGACATTTTGTCCTGAGTAACTGCTGCTAGCATCTAGAGGACCATTCAGAAAGGCCTGGGTGCTACCATCACTATATGTGGATAGGCAGTATTCCAGGGAAAAGTTTAGCAAAGATTAGTCTTGAAACAACAAAAAAAGGTGTACAATTTTGTTTTTTAGCTCTAAGTCAAAAGGATTTGGTATACTATAAATGCTATGAAAATAAGAACCATTTCTAAACTTTATCCAAAACATGTAATGGAATCCACCATCAAAAACCTGATGAAAATTCAGTTTCTAAGTCCATTTAATGAACCATAAATAAATGTTCATAAAAAATTGAAAAAATTAAGCCTACTTTTCTATTTATTAGCAAGTAGCACAGCACTAGAATATTCTTCTGCAGAAAGATCATTTAAAAACTTTGCTTTATGATTAAGAGACTTCTTAACACCATCACTCAAATAATATCCCATACAGAATTTTCTTCAATGACCACATGAATGAAAATCATATACTAGAGGGTCTTCAAATATATTTGAAAATAATTTATCTTGCAATTGAAGACAGGAATCATTTTTAAAGCAGTTTTCTGATACATCAGTACTGTCTCCTTTCCTCTCTCTTTTCTACCCACTTTCGTTCATCCATTTTTGTCTATCCAAATTCCTTATCTCAGAATTATAAGGAATTATAAAGGAATTTCAAAAGCCAGTCGGAGTAGGTCTAAATGGATAAGAGTCATGTACATCTTCTTAAGTACAACAAAAGCACTGCAGTATTTGGGCAATTACAAATGCAAAACAAACATAAAATGGATGCATATTAATTTGGCAGGTTCTTTTCCCTTGTTCTCTACCACAGTGGAACAGAAAAAACCTAGAATCTCTACCATACCACATTTTAGTCACATCTTTAGATGAGTATTCCATGTTGTACACCAGATTGTATTCTCTATGAATTTCCCATGAATATTAACTCTGTTTAAAAAGTCAAAAATAATTTTAAACAATTCAATTTTCCTCTTAAACATTTAGTTCTTAACCACACACACACACACACACACACACACACACACACACACACACACGGAGAGAGAGAGAGAGAGAGGTTGAAAAATTATTTCTCCTTTAAAAAGATGCCTTTCATCAGTAAGAAAAATTGTAAAGAGAGTAACTAGACAGAAAACCAAAAACACAACTTGCAAACTACTAATTTATATTGAACTTCAATTTAATACAACATTTTTGTCCCTTTACAATCATCCCTGAAAGCTTGTAATTTCCCCTTGCTTTAACTGCAGCACTTTTGAACTTCAGAAAGATAGCCTGTTGTTCACTGCCACCCTTGAATTGCTTTCATACTGGAAATTTTTTCTAAAGACCAACTTGTATCATTGGAACAAATAAATCCTAAAAGATGAGACTGAGGTTTCATAAATGGCCTTTTGCTTTCTTCCTTGAGTTAGCCTAAGTGGTTTCCTTCACCTGTTCTGTGGCATGGAAGAAATAATAGTATTTTACTTAGATGTGTGCTTTATAATTTACCAATCACTCTTTCATATATTATCTTATTGTTGCTGCTTCTGCTGCTGCTGCTGCTGCTACTTTTTCTTCCTCCTCCTCCTCCTCCTCCCCCTCCTCTTCTTTCTCTTCCTGTTCCTCCTCTTTCTCCTCCTCCTCTCCTTCCTCTTCCTCTTCCTCTTCCTCTTCCTCTTCTTCTTCTTCTTCTTCTTCTTCTTCTTCTCCTTCTCCTTCTCTCTGTCTGTCTGTCTGTCTGTCTGTCTGTCTGTCTGTCTGTCTCTCTCTCTCTCTCACACACACACACACACACACACACAGCCTGGCAAAGCAGGAAAAGCATGTGTTATTCCCCATTTTACCAACGACACAACTGAAGTTAGAGGGGGAAAGGTGAGTGATTTGCCAGGGTCATGTACAGTGGACTATATGCATGACACAGGTGTGTCTTCTAGATTCTCATTCAGATCTATTCCCATAACCACACTAGAGTCAGAACTGAGACAGAGGCTGAATAAATTGTTTGTTGTTAGGTGCCATCAAGCCAGGTGTTACTCGTAGAGATGCTATGTACCATAGAATGAAATACTCCCTGACACTGTGCCATGCCAGGCTTCTGTTATTCATAGGGTTTTCAGTGACAGTTTGTTTTAGGATTTTTCAGGAAGTGATTTGCCAACTCTTCCTCCCATTTTTTTTGTAGTGCTGAGGATCAAACCCAGGGCCTCAGCATGCACAGAGTAGCATTCTACCAACTAAGCTAACCCCTAGCCCAGCTGAATAAATAAAAGAACAAAATTAGTTACATTTTATGAAGACGCCTAAAACCCAGGCAAGCTATTAGAATTTCTGTGCACTAATTAAAATACATCTAAGTTGGAAAATACATTTTAAATATTTGCATCATGAATTACAAAAGCCAGAAGATATCTCCTGAGAACTACAGTCACTCAGCAAGGTTAGGAAGTTAAACATAAAGTATAGACAATGTGTGGGGGAAAGATAGTCATTGAGATGATTCTGTGAGGCAGAAATGCACCAGGAATCAGGGCACCTGGATTCCTTTTCTAGCTTTGTCATTGACATATTGTGTTTCCTCTGGCAAACTCTCTGGCTACTGTCTTCCTTACCTGTCAAGTAAGAATAATACCACTTGCTTTGCTAACCTCTGATGGCTCTTGGTAGAATAAGCGAAATAACTTATTATGAAGCTGAAAAGAGTATGTCTCCACATAAATGAAGGGCTTGTAGTTGAGTTACTTCACTAGATCTTCAGCTGTTTTCACATGTGAATAATAAAAATGCTTAGGATTTTTAATTGTGCACTTTATTTCAGGTAAAATGTATGAAGCTCTGCTAATGTAATTAAATAACTTTTGTGATCCTTTCTGATATTCTAATGACTACCCCCACAGACTCTATGATTTTCTTGTACGTTTCTTTTTAGTAAAGGAGCCATGGAAAGTAAGATGTATACTTAAGGAAATACATGATAGCTCATCTTCAGTTTTGGAAGAATTAAGCAGGAATCAAAAGTTGGGCAGGTTTCAACACAGATTTTGACATATATTAGACTCTTCAAACTAAAAACACAAACAGAAAAAGTAGGAATATATTCTGTGCAGCTTTGGCAATCAGCTTTTTAGTAATACAAGTAGGACAATGAGTCAGGGCAACAATCTTCCCATTCATGTAGCTTAACATCATTATTTAATAGTTGACAAGATTCCAGAAAGGTATAATAACTTTGTTGTGGATTACAAAAGAGTGAGAGAACTCATTTTTATTATAATGCTAATTTTGGGACTCTAATTAGGTACAAAAAGCCCTGTTCAACCTTCAGGTGCCTTACCTGATCTATTAACTACATTGACCAAATTTTCTTAAATATTACAATTACACAAAATACAAAAATGCAGTGATCTCTTAACTTAGGAATCCTTAACACAGTAGGGTAATTGTTACTTTAGTTTGATTCCCTTCTTCTTATTTATTCTGAATCTTAAAGTTTCTTTATGTTCAGAGAATTTGGTCTGGGCAGAGAGCGGATTCTTACTATCAGCACTACGGAACACTATTTTTGGCTGCTGTATAAAACATTTTGTGACCCAAAGGAGGTGGTTATGGTACAGCCCACATTCCATAGATTCAAAATTCATGTTACTTTTTTTTTGTCTGCTCATATAACTTTTCAGTTCTGCCACCTCTGTCTAATTGGCTAAATGACTTCTTGGGCTTTGTATTTTGTTGGTCCTTTTTAAAATATAAATACTTACTGCCTGACGTTAAAAACTGAATTTTAATGAATCATTTGTTTATTTCAAATTTCTTCTGATTAGTAGCACCACACAACTCTTAGTAATAGTAAGATGACATTGAATTGACTTCTGAGTATCTCCCATTGTTTTTTTCTAGTTTTGTAGGCCCAATTTCTAAAAATATCGACAAGCAACACAAAGGAAATATTCAGGGAGGAAAAATGGAACTGACTGATTATCATGAAAATCATTTTGATTCAAAAATCATTTTGAATTCTGTTCTTCATATTCATTGAAAAATATGAAGAACTTGAAATATGTACACTGAATGAAAACCAATGAAACAATTGTAAATAGAAATGAATATTGCACAACAAATTATCATACTACTGGGCTCAGCAATAAATAATATTTATTTACCCAGCCATATTGTAAAGCACTAATTAATGATGTAATAGCATTATAATATCAGAGGAAGGCAGGAAGAAAAGTAGAGTTGAGTAAGTTAAATTCTTATTTATTATAACAAGAAGTCAACAAATAATATCAAAATTGATGAATCAAAACATTACGTGCATAAGATTATTATATAGAAATGTGGAGGCAAAGCTAGGAGATATCTTTAGAAAATGAGATGTGGAGTGGATGTAGATAGAGGTCAAGGAAAAAAGTGCCAGGAATAAAGCTTCTTTTTAAAAAAATACACATAAAATCATTCATATTTGTAGGGAACCATATGATGTTTCATATTATGTAATGTTCAAATCAAAGTAAGCATACCTCCTCAAACATCTATCATTTATTGCTGTAAAATGGTTGGCCAATACATTATAGTCAGGAGAAATAAGTTCTGGTATTTTGTAGCACAGTAGGGTAACTATAGGTAACAATAATGTACTGTGTATTTCAAAAAAGCTAGAAGATTCTGAATCAGAATTTCTCTGAATATATTTTAGTTACACTTGACCTTCTTGATTATGTGCCTCTATCATGTTAATTAAAATATGACAAATTTTAAAAATAAAATGCCAAAATACTAAGGTAATAATTCTGAACATTATAAATACTTTGTAACATGGGAAATGTCATCCAATATGGAGTAAACAACCCAGAAAAGACGGAATTGTATGTATATAGCACAATGATTGTCACTACATAAAGATGTCTCAGGAAAATAACTAAAAGAGATCATGGAAAAATAAAGAGTTTTACTAGGAATATAGGATAACCAATGATTCAATTTTCTTTTTTACTTTGTAATATTAGCTTGACATTATTTTACAAAATTTGTACAACTTATAAAGTAATATTTTAGAACATACACATTATTTTATGAGTATTGCAAGTTGTTTTTGGTTTTGAGAGATTCTCTTTAGTAGATTCCTATGGTGGGAGTATGTGTGCATCCAGATTGTAAGAACTTTCCCATGGTATGTTTTGTATTTGCCCTCTTTTGTGGACCTACAGGACTTATCAAGATAATGTTGATGTTAGGTGCCCTCGAGTTGGTATCTGACTCATAGCGACCCTACATACAACAGGAGAAACAGTATTGTTAGTGCTTCTCTGCTGTTCATAGGGTTTTCAATGGCTGATTGATTTTTGGGAGTGGGTTGCCAGGTCCTTCTCCCAAGCCTACAGTATCTGGTGTTCCAGGTGGTCTCCCATCCAAGTACTAACCAGGCCCAACCCTGCTTAGCTTCCGTGATCTGACAGGATAGGATGCTACCGGGCTACGGCTGCAGAATCAAGACAATGAGCAGGCATGATATTTTAGTTCTGGTTCATAAAACAGAAAGGGTCAGCTCCTTCTTTTATGAATGGTACCCAATTCCAACAAACTGCCATGAACATAGTCTGTAAGTTAAATCTTTTTCTCTTCCCTTAGCTACAAATCATGCTGATTTTCATCCCTCAAATTATAACTAAAATACCAAGGATTGAGGTATCCTCATACCCCTTGGACAGAAAGATTTCAAGCTCAATTTAGTTATTGATTGCCTTTATACTTCTGAAGCTTTAAAAATAAATTTGATTCTCAGCTGTCACAAAGATTTCCAAAATAAATATTTTATCCAGAATTTCTAACTGTTTGGAATGGAAGAGTTAACTACCCAGGTTGTTGTGCCGCAGAGTTTATGATTGCTTTAGAGGATTAAACAGTAAATTCCTTGACAAATGGAAACACGCTTTTCATATTTGTATCATCAGGGCTTAGCACAGTAACTGGTTTATAATCGGCACTCAGCACACATTTGGTGAAGGAACACTACTATGAGAAAAACATCTAATTATGAGGTTAATGGCCAGATTAGCAAAGTATGTCTTCCAAGGTCATTTGCATCTTAAAAGGTGCTTTGTGTTCACCAGCTAGTTCATATGTTCTTGTGTTTCTGTTCTCTGCCTCTCCCTCTCCCTCTCCCTCTCCTTCTCTCTCCCTCCCTCCCTCTCTCTCTCTCTCTCTTCTCTCTAGTATTGACAGTTGAGACCCTAGATTTCTCTCAAATTTCCACACCATATATGGCAACCAATTTTTCTACTAATATAGTGGCCTCCTGTCCTAACACAGTAATATGAAATCATCTCATCCCTATAGCCACTTTAGTTTTCTAGACTATATATGTTGCTGTTGTTAGGTGCCATCGAGTCGGTATCCAACTCATAGTGACCCTCATAGGGTTTTCAATGGCTGACTGTTTCAGGATTGCCTTGGGAGTGGATTTCCAGACCCTTCTCCCACTTTTGCGGTGCTGGGAATCGAACCCTGAACCTCAGAGACTGCAGCACAGTGCTCTACCAACTGAGCTAAATCCCAGCCCCAGACTATATATAAGCCATATCTATTAAGTTATGTATTTATATGTAAATATAGTGAAATATATGAATATATATAAGTCAAACTGACTTTTAACCAACTGCTAAGATGAATACCAGGTCTGTTATTTCTCATACAGCAAGGAACATATTTATTTATGATTATAGCCTTGGTCAGAAACAGAAAGTGACAAGGAGTAAGTATTCTTACAATATTCTTAGACTCACAGCATCATAGATTATAAAAGGTAAGTTAGAACCCAGAAGTTCATTTTTCTGATCAATTTTATGTCAGTTTAACAACCAGACAAGGGTAATAATGAGTATGCAATTGGAATAAGGAATGCATTATATACACTCAAAGAACTCCCCTTACAGCCATCTGCTTTTACAGTCTGTAGGACTCCAGTACCTCCAATGTGGATACTGGCTCTATATAACAGTTGTGTCTTGCAGCAGAAACATTTCTATAACTACCGGTATATGTCATTTTATTTAGAGTAATATGAAAACTAGTTTATACTCACAATATCAATCAATATCCAGACTAAATGCATTCTGATAATAGTGAGACACTATTATATAAATTGTACCATGCTGATAATCTCAAAATTATCATTGTAAATATTATGAAATTAACTGTATTAACCAACTAAATTCTTCAAAACAGCACTAGGGAGTATGGGAATGGACACTATTAACTTTTTAGTTATGTTCTTTACCCAAGTGTTCAAAAATCACTTGTTGACTATGATGAAAGAGGGAGATAGTGGTAAGGAGAAGAAATGGAAAAGGTCTAGAATTCTGAGGAAGAATGGAAGGAAAAGCAAGTCATACAGACTTTGAAATGATGAGCCGTCAGGCTAACCCTGTGGATCAGAGATAGGGAAACTGGGGCCCACCAAAATACAGAACATTCTAGGGTTTCCCAGATATACAATGACAGATCTGAGATTGAAACTGAGGTCTCCTCTCTCCCAATCCCCTATTTTATCCATTACAGCACATCACCATGCTCTCCCCAAGGAGGCTTTGAAAAAATATAGAGAAAATCATTGTAACTGAGCAGTTCAGTATAGGTATTTTACACACACACATTTCATCACCAAAAAATTGAATTAAAGTGTCTATTCAGTGCTCTATTCTCTTGACAAGCCTATGGAAGAAGCACATGGTAGGATTTCAGTTACACAATTTCAAGCTGGACATTTGCTATTTCTTACAGGACTTCTGAAATGACTCCATTTCTTTCTCGATTTTTGAATCTTTCAATTTTCATTTTTGAAAAGTAATTGCATTTCCCCCAGGTGAACCTGACTCTCTTCTTTTCCAATAGCAGTAGTATTGTGTGGTTCCTTCTCTTTTTGTGGTTTTCTATCTATCCTACTGAGAGGCAAGTATGGAAATGTGACTTTCCAAAGGGTCTGTGGATAATAAATGAAAAAGTCATATAAAACTGGTAATGATAACACCTGAGACTCCCACTTTATTGTCACAAATTTTGAGCATGGGTGTTTTAGGACAAATCAGAATTTTTGTGTAAAGTGAAAGACACAGTCTTAAATTATTTGACATCCAATTTCTTTTCTCACATTAGCAATAATGTTCTTTTGATAACAATGGAGTCTTGTGTTCTGTCATTCTCTGCCTTATTCTTCCCTCACTTTCTTTTTTCTCATTTTTTCCCATCCATCTGCCCACCCAACCACTTTTATCACTGAGTGTTCCAGTCAGCATTGACTAGCCTAAGCAAATTGACTTTTAAAAGCAGAAAAACCTTTTAGAAGGCATATTTTTTTCTTTAACAAATCATCCTTCCACATATCAAGTACTCCTGAAGCACCACAAATGGAAAGACAGAGAAATAGTCTGCTATCCTCAAGTTACATCTCTATAAGCTCTTGAAAATGGGTATCTAAACTGTGCATCCATTATCCCACAGAGTTACACAATGGTGTAATTCACACATGCAATGTGAGATGGGTGAGTGGGAGTGCATGCCAAATTTTATTTCATTAAATTGTGTGTGTGTGTGTGTGTGTGTGTGTGAGAGAGAGAGAGAGAGAGAGAGAGAAAAACAGAGACAGAGAGACAGAGGTTTTTTAATATTGTTTTGAGGGTGGGATTCTCTTATTTTGAAGATTTTTTTAAAAGAGGAAGATGCTAGAATAACCTGGATCTCTTGGGGAGTGGAGTGTCTGTCAGATTGTTACTAGGCAGGCTGTTCCCTTGGCAACACAAATGTGTATAAAAGAGTTTTGGGAGCTATCTAGAACATCCTTGGCTGTAAAAATGCTGAAATGCTAGTGGAAACAGAGTCTTGGTTGACTTTGGACAATATACAACTCTATTACTAAAAAAGAAAACAAATAATGTCTCAGATTTGTTCTTCACTTTATAGTTTGCTGAATGTCATCTTATATGATTCTGACAACACCTGGGATGCAAAAAAAAAAAAAAAGTACACACGTTTTAAGAGATGTTACCTCTGTATGACTTTTTGAAGATGAATTGAATTATGGTAGCAATGTGTAGCATGATGTTCACTCAAAAGACAGCACTTATCAAATGAATACTAGTGCCATATGGGACAGACAGGACAGTCAAAGAAAATGGTGGAGGCCATGCCTATGTTAGGTTGTTGTTAGGTGCTGTCAAGTCAGGCCCAACTCATAGTGACCCTGTGTACAACAGAACGAAACACTCCCCCATACTGCCATGCCCAGCACTAAGGCTGTGCTCCTCTGCTATACATAGGGTTTCAATGATTGGTTGTTTCAGGAGTGGGTTGCCAGGTCCTTCTCCCAAGCCTAGAGCATCTGGTATTCCCACGTGTTCTCCCATCCAAAGACTAACCAGGCCCAACCTGCTTCTTTTTCTTGTTAGGTGCTGTTAAGTTGGGCCTGACTCATAGTGACCCTTATGTATAAGAGAACGAAACGCTCCCCAACACTGTGCCATGCCCTGCACTATCGTTAGTGCTCCTCTTATTCATAGGGTTTTCAATGGCAGATTGTTTCAGGATTGTTTCATGAGTTGGGCTGCCAGATCCTTCTTTGTGTGGTACTGGGGAGTGAACACAGGGCCTCAGAGTGTGCAGAGCAGCATTCTACCAACTGAGCTATACCCCAGGCTTCCACACCTGTAGACATCTAGAAATGTGTAATAATAAATCTCCTTATGGTTTAAACCATTTCAATTGGCATTTTCTGTCTTTTTAATGAAAAATATAATTGCTGAAAGATAAAAATCTTAAAGGAAATAAAACCAGAAAGCATACTCAAAACCAAAGATATATTATATATGAATGGATATAAATAGACCCCTATGATCTATTATTGGGAGAAGGACCTGGCAACCCCCTCCCCAAAACCAATCTGCTATTGAAAACCCTATGCACAGCAGAGAAGCACTGACAATAGGGTTTCCCCTGTTGTACAGAGTGTTGCTATGAGTCGGATACCGACTTGACCGCACCTAACAACAACAACATGATCTATTAAATAAGAGAGATCTTAAAGTTGAATCACAGAGCAAACCACATCACATATTAAAATACCTAAAAAACTGATATGAATAATAATAAGAAAAAAATGTCAGTCAAGTGAAGCCAAAAGAAAGCACATGTCATAATAACTGACCATTAAAGTTACAGAGTACAGATTTTCAACTTCTGGGATAAGCTGGTAGTTTAAAAATTTCCAACGTGAACTGTGAGCCATGGCACATATGTGTAATTCCAGTGATTCAGGAGGCTGAGGCAGGAGGATCACAAGTTTGAGGGCACAGGCAGTCTGTACAACTTAGCATGATGCTGCCTCATAAAAAACAACCACCAATAACAAAACTTCAAACTGGTGACTCCATGATTGAGAAGAGTTAAAATAGATTTTATTTTGAAGACAGACAGAGACCATAAAGAATCATAAAAGAATCTGGTGCGATAGTGCATGCCAGTAATTCCAGAAACTTGAGAGGCTGAGGCAGGAGGATCACAAGTTTGAGGCCAGAGGCAGCCTGTGTAACTTACAGAGAACTTGTTTCAAAATAAAATGTAAAAAATGCACTGAGGGTGTGACTAAGTGGTACAATGCTTACAAAGCATGCACGGGGTCCTGGGACCAGCAACACAGTACTGCCAACAAAAAAAGTCAAAAAGAGGCAATAGGACACTTAAAAGCCTGGAGAAACAGAAAGGATATGCACAAAAAAAGTAGAAGACAGTCTGCAGCTCAAACGTTGGCTCCCCAAACGGGAGGGACAGCCAAGGTCAAAAGCACAAGGTAAGCCAGGCATCCCTAGTGGAAACATACTGGAAGTCCTGGACAGAAAATAAGTTCACAGTTTTCACAAGTGAGGGATTTGGTGTGGCAGGATGGTGCTCCTCTCATGTGGCAGGACACCACTGGGGAAGAAATCTGTTTTGTTGCCCTCCAGTGATTGATTAGACTCTATGCCACATGTAGTTTGGTGCAGGTTAGGACTGAGAGCCAAGTGCTCAAGTTGAGCTGTTCATTTGATTTCTGCAGCTGCCTCGCTCCTTCAGGGTTTATTGCTCAGCAGAGTCTGAAAGCATGAGAGCTGTAGGCAGAGCATCATGTTCCCTCAGTCTCCTCATCTAGTGCAGATCTCAGGGATCTGTTTTCTTCCCCCAATCTCAGTGCATGTTGGAGATACTCTACAACTTGGACATATGCTACCCCTGGGTGCACAAACTGGGTGACGTCTGCAGTAAGTGGGAACTTGATCAGCCCACAGTGCCACAAGGCTCAGTGCAGCTAGCAGTGGCTCCTTGTATGCAAAGAACGAAAGCTTCTAAGGTGAATGAAGCCCTAAAGCTGACAATACACCCTTGACTAGCCTGTCTCTTAGCTCGCACACAGCACTACCTAAATGGTTTGGTTCAATGTTGTTTCTGTTAGTGTGGTTTGTTTTCTTCTCTCTGAGTAGTACTGGGAATTGAGCCTCCAAGAGAAAGCTGCTCACTAAGAAGACCCTTAAATAAAACCAGAAGAGATATCTATTCTATCAGATGTACAAATCACAACTTAGAAATGCAAGAAATATTAAAAAGTAAGGCAACATGACTTCTCTAAAATTTTACTACTACACAATAACTGAAAGATATGGAAATGATTGAAATGCTAGGCAAAATAATTCATAAGCAAGCAGATGAATGAAGTAAGGAAGCCAATTCAGGACCTAGACAAGAAAGCAACATGGATGAGAAATTCAGCAAGGAAAGATACTTTTTTTTGAGAAAAAGAAAAAAAAAAAAAAAACTAAACAAAAATGTTGGAAATGAAAACCCAATAAATCAAATAAAAACACAGTGGAAATCATCACTAGTAGACTAGCTGAAGCAGAAGAAAGAATATTACATTCAGGCAGCAATAAAGAAAAAAAAACCAAAATAAAAGATAACAATAAGAAAAACAAACAAAGAAAAAAGGTATGATCACAAACTTTAACAACTCTTGAGACATAAGCAACAGACCAAACCTAAGAATCTATGGGGTGGAAGAAGGACCTGAGATACAAGCTAAAGGCACAGAAAACTTTTTAATGAAATTATAGCAGGAAACTCTCCAAATCTAGGGAAAGATATGTACATTGAAGAAGGTGATGCACTTAGAACCCCAAAAAGACATAAGCAGAAAACAACCTAAGTAATATACTTGAAATGTCATGCTTCCAGAGCAAAGAAACATTAAAAACTACAAATACAAAACACAAATTCTCAAAGCAAAACTCATCAGAATAGCATCAGACCTCTTAGGGGAAACCCTAAAAGCCAGGAAAACATGGAATGATATATTTCAAGCCCTGACAGTGAATAATTGACAACCAATAATTATATATCATGCAAAGATATCTTTCCTTCTTATTTTTGCAGTATTATTATTATTATTATTATTATTATTATTATTATTGCAGTGCTGGGGACCAAACCCATTCCTGTGGCTTTTTTTCCCCTTTATTTATATTTTCAGCAAACTTACAAAGTTTATGGAACCTTTGGACTAATATGTAGTAAAACTTGTACGCATATTTGGGTTATATTCCCCTATTTTTCCCATGTACTCATGAAGTTGCATCATCTACATTGACATTATCCTCTCCCCCTTTATCCCTTTACATTCTTTCTCCTCCTCATTGCACCTTCCCCAATCTGCTTCCCTTTGCTAGCCCCTCCCTCCTTCTTTCCACTCTTTATACTTTCCCTTCTTTGCTAAGTTTAATTGTGCATTTTTAGAAATCTATTTAAGGATAGGTTTTTTTCTTCCTTTCAGTAAGATTCACCTCCCACATATGAGAACATAAGGTATTTCTCTTTTTGAGCCTGTGTTCATTCACTTAATTTTCTCCAGTTCCATCCATTTTGCTACAAATGATATTATTTCATTCCTTTTCCTACTGCAGTATGATATTCCATTGTGTATATTTACCGTAATTACTTTTTATTCATTCTTCTGTTGATGGCCATCTTGGTTGGCTCCATAACCTTACTATTGTAAAGAGTGCTGCATTAAGTATGGAGATGCAGGTGCCTCTGTGGTATAATGAGCAAAGTTATCTTTCAAAATTATTGGAGAAATAATGGCCTTCTTAAAACAAACACAAACTAAAGCAACTCATAATCACCAAGCCAGCAGTGCAGAAGATAATAAAAGTAATCTTCTAAATAAAGGAGAACAAGGTCAATCATGAGAATTCAGGAAAGAATAAATTTCATGAGAGGAACAGATAAACAAATGAAAATTTGGAAACATTCAATTATGTCCAACTCAGTAAACCAGCAGTCACTTAAGATGTATACACAACAAAGTAAAAACAAAAAAGGACCTGAACTAACTGAGGAACAATACCAAATTTATCAGCAAATACCTCTCAATAATAACCTTAAATGTAAATGGTCTCATCTTTCCAATTAAAAGATTCTGACTAGCTCTGTGTTGTCTGCAAGAAATACACCTTATTGGCAAAGACAAACATAGAATGAAAGTAAAAGGATGAAAAACAACATATGAAGCAGCAGGAGATGAAAACAAGTAGTAGTAGTTATAGTTAAATGTGATGAAGATTTCAAGCCAAAATTGGAAGAGATAAGATCACTAAATATTAATAAAGTGAACGATCCATTGTTATACATACACATTGAATGCTGGTGCACCCAATTTCATAAAACAAATACCAGTGGACATACACAGATAGGTCCAGATATAGAGAGGGATTTCAATATCTCATTCTCAATCAACAGAGAGATAATTCAGACAAAAAATAAACAAAGACACTTCAGAGTTAAACTGTACCATAGACCAAATAAACTGTACCATAGACCATAGACCACACATCTACAGAATATTCCATCTGGCAGCTTTGGAATATACATTATTTTCAGCAGCCTATGGTCCTTTCTCAAAAAAAATCACATTTTAGGGCATAAAAGCATGTCTTAATACAAAATTTGAACAAATTTCTTCTGTTTTATCAGATCATAATGGAATAAAACTAGAAACCAATGGCAAGAGAAACTACAGAAACTATACAAACAATGGGAGGCTTAAAAAATACACTTATAAATGGTCAGTGGGCCATTGAAGTAATCAGGGAGTAAATTAAAAAATTCCAAGAATCAAATAAAAATAAAAACAACTTATGAGAGCCTTTAGGATGCAGCACAGGCAGTTGAAACAGACAGAAGTTTATCAGTGCTTGAATTTTTAAAAGTCAGAGCTGGAGATCTAGCTCAGTGGTAGCTTGCTTGCCTAGCACATGCAAGGCTTTGAGTTCAATCCCCAGCACTGAAAAACAAAAAAATGCAAAACAAGCCAGAAAGAATGAAATAAGTAGCTTAGTGATGTACTCCAAGGTCTTAGAAAAACAACAACAAAGTAAATCTCAAATTAGAAGATGGAAAGAAATAATAAAGACAAAGGTAGAAATTAATGAAATGGAGACGCAAATAACAATACAAAGAAACAGCAAAATGAAGAGTTGGTTCTTTGAAAAGATAAACAAGGTTGACAAGTGCTTAGCAAACTGATAGAGAAGACCCAAATTAATAAAATTAGAGGTAAAAAATGTGACACTACAACAGATACTAATGAAATCCAGAGGATCATTAGAGAATACTTGGAAAATCTATATTCCAAATAAACTAGAAGTTCTAGAAGAAATTTATAAGTTCCTAGACACAGATGACTTACTAAAATTAAATTAAGAGGACATAAACAATATACCATGGACTGCCAAAAGAACCAACAGATCTGTCCTAGAAGAAGTACAACCAGAGTGCTCCTTGGAAGCAAAAATGACCAAACTGCATCTTACATATTTCGGACATGTAGTCAGGAGAGAACAATCGCTGGAGAAGGACATCATGTTTGGAAGAGTGGCAGGTCAACGCAAAAGAGGAAAACCCTCCACCAGATGGATTGACACAGTGTCTGCAACAATGGGCTTAAACATAAGTAAGATCGTTTGCCTGGCACAGAATCGGCAAGTGTTTCGATCTGCTGTACATAGGGTCGCTATGAGTCGGCCTCGACTCGACGGCACCTAACAACAACAACAAACAATTTAAACAGATCCATATTGAGAAACAAGACAAATACTGAATATAACATGGATTGCCAAAAGAAC
Organism: Pedetes capensis; assembly: GCA_007922755.1. Taxonomy (NCBI): domain Eukaryota; kingdom Metazoa; phylum Chordata; class Mammalia; order Rodentia; family Pedetidae; genus Pedetes; species Pedetes capensis. The sequence goes on along the minus strand of VMDO01006982.1, from coordinate 52,092 downwards.
CAACAGATTCATCATAGGAAGTGCAACCCAAGAGCTCCTTAGAAGCAAGGATGGCAGACTGCCTCTTATATATTTTGGACATGTTTTCAGGAGGGACCAATCCCTGGAGAAGTGCATCATGTTTGAGAGAATGTCAGGTAAAGGGAAAAAAAGGAAGACCCTCAACTAGATGGACTGATACAGTGGCTGCATCAATGGGCTTAAATATAAAGAAAACCATGTGCATGGCACAGTGTTGAGGAATGTTTTGTTCTGTTGTACATAGGGTCACTATGAGTCAGATACAACTCAATGGCACCTAACAAAACCAAATATTGAGCAATAGGATTGAAGAAGTAAGAGTCTCCCCACAAAGAAAAGCTCAAGACCAGATGGATTCACTACTGAATTCCATCAAATCTTTAAAGGAAAACTAACCTTAATGCAGGTCAAATTATTCCATAAACCAGAAAGGGAAAGAAGGCTGACAAACTCATTCTACAATGCCAATATAACCCTGATACCAAAACCAATAAGGATAAAAAAAAGAAAAGAAAAGAAAGAAAGAATGAATGAATGAAAACTTTGTGGACCAATTTCCCCGGTGAACACAGATGCAAAATTTTTTAATAAAATACTTGAAAAACAAATTCAACAACACATTAAAAAGATCATAGGCTATGATCAAGATGGTTCCATTTCAACAATGCAAGGATAGTTCAATATACAAAAATCAATTAATGTACTGCAGCACATAAATACTCAGAGACAAAAATCCTATTATCTCAATAGAGGCTGAAAAGTCCTTCGAGACCATTTAACATCTTCTCATGGATAAAATCCTTGAAGAAAGTAGGAATATATCTAAGACTGGAAAATACAAGCATATCAGAAAGAAGGAGGGGAGGGGATCTGTGAGTAGGAGCAGAGTCTGAGGGAGGCAGGAAGGGCAGGGGCAATAATGTAGAGACGTAAAAAGGGAGAGGAAAATCTCAAAATATAAGATGCAAGTGTATGAATTTATGAAAAAAATAGAAGGGGAAAATTTAATGAGATTATAATCCATGATTGCATACAATTTTCATTACGTATTAATTAAAATATCTACCCTTTTCTTTTTTTTAGTTTATACTATTCCGTGAAACATGTATGATGATGAATATGTAGGCAAAAGTGATTTAATAGTTGCATAATGGATATAGTAACTTACTACTCTGTACCCCACCAATGTTTATAAATAAAACTAAATTCTTTTAAAAAGGAAACTAGGAATAGAACAAAGACATATCAGCATAATAAAGGCTCTATACAACAAACCTATAGATAACAGTATACTAATTGGGAAAAAATTGAAAGCATTTCCTCTAAAAGTGGGAATGAAATAAGGGTATCCACACTCTACTCTTATTCAATACAGTGCCTGAATTCTTAGCCAGAGCAACAAGGCAAGAAAAAGAAATAAAAGGGATACAAACAGGAAATGAAGATGTCAAATTACCTCTATTTGCAGATGATCTGATCCTATGTTTAAAAGACCCTAAATGCTCCATCAGGAAACTCTTAGATTTGATAAACACTTTCAGCAAAGTAGTAGGATATAAAATCAATATACAAAAATCAGTAGCTTTCTATATACTAATAACAAACATGCTGAGAAAGAAACCAGAAAAACAATCCAATTCACAACAGCCTTAAAATTTTTTTTTAAAAAAAAGAAGCCTGGAAATAAATCTAACTGAGGAGGTCAGAGACCTCTACAATGAAAACTTAAAAACAATGAAGAAAGAAATTGAAGGAGACACTAGGAAGACCTCCCATGCTCATGATCAGCAGAATTAGTGTTTTGAAAATGGCTATACTACTGAAGGGGCTGGGATTTAGCTCAGTTGGTAGAGTGCTGCACTGCAGTTTCTGAGGTCCAAACTTCAATTCCCAGCACCGCAAAAATGGGAGAAGGGCCTGGCAATCCACTCCCAAGGCAATCTCAAAACAATCTGCCATTGAAAACCCTATGAGGGTCGCTATAAGTCGGATACCGACTTGACGGCACCTAACAACAACAACATACTACTGAAAGTGATCTACAGATTCAGTGCAATTCCCATCAATATTCCAATGACATCCTTCACAGAAAGACAAAAAGTAATCCTAAAAATCATAAGGAAGTACAAAGGACTCCATGTAACCAGAGCAATTCTAAGCACAAACAGCTATGCTGGAGGTATCATAATATCTGATTTTAAATTATACTATAGAGCCTTAGTAACAATAATAGCATGGTACTGGCACGCGTGCATGCATACACACACACACACACACACACACACACACACACACACACACACACACAGACATGTAGAGCAACTGAATACAGGACCCAGGCATAAAACTACACAGCTATAGCCACCCAATTTTCAATAAATGTGTCAAAACCAAACATTGGACAAAGCCTCTTTAAAAAATGGTGCTGGGGTAACTGGTTATCTATATGTAGAGTGATGAAACCAAATCCTGCTCTTATCCTATACAAAAATCAAATCACAGCGAATAAAGACCTTAATATAAGGCCTGAAACATTGAAACTGCTAGAGGAAAACATAGAGGAAACACTTCAAAATATAGGGAAATTTTAGGACGTTCTGAAAGGGACTCCAATAGCCCAGGAAATAATAGGAAGAATCAACAAATGGGATTGGATAAAATGAAAAAGTTCCTGCACAGCAAAGAAAATAACAGAGTGAAGGCACAGCTTACAGATTGGGGAAAAAAAAAAAAATCTTTTGTCAGCTATGCATCTGATTAGATTAAATTAAAAATATGTAAAGAACATAAAAAGATTAAATACCAAAAGAACATGTATTCCATTGAATAAGTGGGCAAATGATTTGAACAGTCCTCAAAAGAAGTACAAATGCCAAATAAATATTAAGAAATGTTCAGCCATTAGCCATCAGGAAAATGCAAATCAAACCTCCACTGAAATTGCATATCACCCTGGTCAGAATGGCTGTTATCAAGAAAATAAACAACAAATATTGGCGAGGATGCAGGAAAAAATAAACTGTTAACCAGTATTGGCAGGAATGTAAATTAGTCCAGCCACTATGGAAATCAGTATAGAAGTCTCTTAAAAAACACAAAACAGAACTACTATATGGTCTGGCTGTGTATATACCCAGAAGGAGTCTAAGTCAAAGTACAATTGACCTACCTGCATATCCATGTTTGTCATGGGACTATTCATAATCAAGTTATTGAATCAGCCTAGGTGTCCATCAACAGAAGAATGGATAAAGAAAATATGGTACATACATACAGTGGAGTTTTATTCAGCTATAATGAATGGAATTATGTCATTTGCAGGAAAAGAGGTGAAATTAGAGATCATCATGTTAAACAGAATAAACCAGATTCAGAAAGATAAATGTCACATTTTCTCTCATATGTGGAGTCTAGATTAAAAACAAAACAAAGCAAAACAAGCCATGAAAGCAGGAGGGGGAGTATTTGGAAAGAGGAAGTGGACCCACAGGAGGGAGGAGGATGAGAGGTAAATATGAGGGGAATGTGATCAAAGTATATGAAGTACACGTATGAAAATGTCATGATTAAACTCATTATTTATACAATGACTATACAATAACTTAAAAAATTAAAACTAAAAGGAAGAGAGAGAATATTAGGAGAGATGTAGGATGGGCAGGTAGAAGAAAGATTTATTTTGGCTCATGGTTTCAGTCAATGGTTCACTGGCTCCATTGCTGAGTCTGAAGCAAGACTGAACATCAAGGAAGAAAGCATAAGGTGAAGCAAAGCTACTCACCTCACAGCAGCCAGCAAGCACAGAGAATGACAGGAAAGGCTGGGGACACAGAATAAATTTGCAGGGCATGCCCATCACCCATATCTAGGAATTAGGATCCATCTTCTACAGTCCTATCACTTCCCAATAGTGTATTCAGATACTGAATCTATCAATATCTACCAATGGATTAATACATTGATGAAGGCACAGCCCAAAAGCCTAAGCTCTGAATAGTGCTTAAATTATAGGTGAAATCTTCAATACTTGATCCATTTGGGGGAACAACTCATATTCAAACCATAAAAGGTCCCACCCCTCTTATGATTCACCGTAATACTATCTCATTGTGGATCAAGCTTCCAGCATATTAACCTTTAGGGGACATACTCAAACCATATGCAAACCAACAGTAGATGATCTGTTAAAATGAAAATAAGGCAATGAGACAGAGAATGATGGGAAGGGGAGGTGGCTATATTAAATTAAGTGGTCAGGAGAGCCTCCGTTCCGGGATATTTCACGTGAGATCTAACTAACAAGAAAAGGCCAACAGGAAGAGTAATGCAGATAAAGAGAGATCCAGGAAAGGCCCTCACAGTTTGAATGACCATACAGGTTTGAGGAACAGAAAGCAGGCCTGTCTCTGCAGCCCAGCGAGCAGGAAGAAGTGATGGGAGTTGAGGTAGACAGAACACCAGGCCCAGATCACACAGAGGGTATTGTTGGCCAGGATAAGGATTTGGGGTTTGTTTCAAGTGTAAGAAAAGCCTGTGCAAGATTCTGTGTGAGGAATTATGCCATCTTGTTCAGCATAATGCCTACCTATTTAAGCACAGAGGATAGAGTCCTTTTACCTGGCTCCAAAGGTCAGCAATTACACCTGCCCACAGAGACTTTAAAGAATTTCTCCAATTTCAGTTTCTAAACCTTGGGGGCACATGTAGCTCACCAGATGAGTGACAAAGTAGTATTTCTCCACAGTAGGAGTTGTTGAAAAGTGGCTTTTTTCCTCCTGCAAAATGCCCATTATTGGGTTTGTTACCTTCCAAGATTCATGTTCAAGCCCTAAGTACTTCAGAATGTGATCTTATTTGGAAATAAGGTTGTTGTTGTACACATAATTAACTAAAACATCATATTGGAGTAGGGTAGGTCCCTATTCTAATACAACTGGAGTTTTGGTAAAAGAAATTTGGATACACACACACACACGCGCACACACACACACACACACACACACACACACACACACACACACACACACACAAATGCCACATGAGGATAAAGGCAGAGATCAGGGCAATGCTTGTACAAACCAAGGAACAATCAAGGATTCCCAGCAAGTCGCCAGGGAAGATGTCTGGAACAGGTTATCCCTTAAAGCCTCAGGAGGAACCAACTTTGATTTCAGACTTTTGGTCTTCAGAACAGTGAAATGATAAATTTCTGTTGTCTAAGCCAGAGGAGGGGGAGGGAGAAAGGAGAGGGACAAAAAGGAGAGAAGAAGGAAAAGAAGAAAAGTAGGAACAGAGGGTAGAAGGGAGGGAGGAAGAAAGGAAGGAAGGAAAGACCTTACTTCCAGAATCTTAAGAAAAATGAAAAGGATAGCCATAAACATCTTGCTTTGTGTGAATTCACATGGAGACTTGAAGTGGTAAGTAAAGACAATTAATCTACATGCAAAACTAAGCATTTCTCAGATAACTGCTTTAAAAAATTTAACACAACATTCTTACTATTTGTGCAATCATTTATTAATTAAAGTGCTGCTAAAACATCTTACCGAGAGACCAATCCCTGGAGAAAGATATGATGTTTGGAGAAAACCCTCCACCAGATGGATTGACACAGTATCTGCAAGAATGAGCTTAAACATCAAGAAGATCGTGTGCCTGGCACAGAATTGGGAAGTGTTTCAATGTGCTGTACATAGAGTCGCTATGAGCAGGGCTTGACTCCACAGCACCTAACAAACCCAAACATTTTACAGGGTACAAAGCATCCAAAAGGGAAAAAAGGACATTTTCATAGTGATGAAAGTAAAACTTACAATGCAAATTTAATAGCTAAGCATTTATATGCATCAGAAAACAGACACAAACCACATAGAAAAATAAAGTACAAACTAAAACTAAGGAGAAACTGACAAAAAATCCCTGATTTTAATTTATCAATCTCAGTCTGTGACAAGGTACATGATAATCCATAGACCAAAGGAGAAAGTTTATGAAAATCTCCATAACGAAGGTGCTAAAATTTATATAAATTAAATTGTATACAATACTATATTTTATATAGTATTTTGCTCTTTGAAAAGAGATCTTCCAAAAAACTAACCAATATAAAGAAAACTTTACATGGTAACATATTGGTGCTCAGGATTCTATAAAAGGGAGGGCTGTCTTTGCTTAGATTCTTTTCACAAGTGACTCCTTGAGGAATGTAAAAATTGTTCCCATAGGCAAGAATTCTGCTGTTTATGAAAGCTCTTAAAACAGCAAGAGAATCAAGGACGGTATAGAACTGCTGGGCTACTCTAAAAGAAGTGATACTATCCCTGACTAAGAATACAGGCAGTCTATACTGACCAGATAAAGCAAGAATAAAGTGATGTAAAGTTAATAAATACCATATGATAAGCATACAAGACTGAAAATTTTCTACCAGTGTTATGAACACAAAATAAAAAGTAAAATCTTAGTTCAAACTCACATGGAACTAGATAATAGTAGACATGTATGTCAGAGTGAACAAAATGTAGAGAGAAACCTGGGTGATCTTAATCAAATCAGAGTCTTTTTCCTTGACTAATGAGTGTTAGGGGTTGCAGTTTAGCTCAGTTGGTAGAGTGCTGCTCTGTGCTCTCTGAGGCCCTGGGTTCACCCCAGCACTGCAAAAACGGGAGAAGGACATCGCAACCTACAGAAAAAAAAAAAAAAAAAACCCTGAAACAATCAGCCATTGAAAACACTATGAGGGTCACTATGAGTCAGACCTGACTCAAAGACACCTAACAACAATGAGTTTTAATTGGATATTACTTAAAGAATGTTAACTTCTCTTTCCTAATTGCCACCAACTGACTTTTTTGCTCTATGTAGATGCTGAGCATACTACCATATGCTTCTGGCATTTTACTGTTCTCATCCCTCCTCTATTTCCTGCTCAGAGAAAACATGAGAAAAGATGTTCAGCACACTTCATTTTAACCAAAGATTGCTGCAATATTCCCTTAAATTTGCTAGTAGTTGAAAATGGACTACATTAACTCATTAAAAGCAAAGCAGAAGAATCTGTAAGTACCTTAGGGGTAAAGTTATGTCTGAGCTCAGATAGAGGGCTCTTACGGATGAAAGGATTGACTAATAAAGTTGAAGAATAATACCTCAGAGTGACAGTTCCTCAAGTTTGACTTTCTCACCTCTTTTCTGGCTGAATGATTAAGCAGCACAAAGAAATATCTTTTAATATGTAGAATTGCCAAAACCCACATATTCTGGGATGGAGTCAAGTGAGAAGCAGATTTTCAAACTTCCATTAAAATATTATAATTTCTTGGTCTTATAGATTTTTTTGACTGTGTGTTTTGATAAATGATTCTAAGATTCTTGCAAACACATTGCCAAGTGTATACAGCACTACTACTGAGTTTGGTGAGTACAGTGAAGTCATAGGTACTATGAAACAATGGAAAAAGTGAGTTGAGCAAACTTTCTAATTTGGAAAGCAACAAAGTGCTATGTGTATGGCATACAATAAATTTGAATTTAATATCTAAGTATTATTTACTATTAAAAGGTATCTTCAATCTACTTTGAGAGCTAAAATGAAAGAGATAAAGGACAGAAATAAAAAATAATTTAACATTTCAGTCATTCTTTGATTCTAGAATGAAAATATTTTAATTCAGTTCCACTTAAAAAATAAGAGTAGTTTCCTGACCCCCATAATAAGCACATTAACCACATTTTCACATACATAAAATTTACGTACATTCAATTGTTTACAAGACATATCCTCATATAATACACTTACATTCATATGAAGTATATGGACTTATTTAATTGTATATATTTGTGACTTTTGTATCTGATACCTTTTAAAACAACTAACACAATAATATGTTTATTTTCTAAGAGTCAGTTCATATACGATAATTTAAGGTTAGAAGAGCTTATTTTGAAGAACTATAATCATTTTATTCATACAATGAAGGTCCAATAATTCTTCTAAACATAAGCATCAAGCTAAAGCTTTACCAATTTAAGTTATATAACTTGCAGTGCCAGGAATTCTCAGCAGGTTGCCCTGTTTGGTTTATTGTTTAAATCATTTCAAATGGTTCACAATTATTTGTGCATCGGGGGAAAAGCACCAAGGATAATAACTTTTTTCATATCATACATGAAATGATAACACAATGATCTCACTTTCCCATCAAAATCTAATCATCTGTAAAGAGCATTTATTTTAAATGTTCAATCTTTAGGCTGTTTCAGTGAGATCAACTGATATACTGGACATAAGAATGAAAATGGTAAAAACAGATGCTGTGCATAATTACCTACTAACAATAGAATTTGGTTTAACATTAACAATTTCTATTTTTCAGCTAAGTTCCTTAGATCTAAAAAGAACTTTGAAAATAAATCCAACATTTATAAACTCACCAGCTATATGTCTTAAAAAGAAACTCTAAAGGTGCCTTTCTTGCCAATACATAAAGCAAAAATTTTCTTGATGAACAAAGCACCTCTACGTAAGGAAATATATGAAGAAAACATTTTCTACAAGTAAATACACATTTATGTACATAAAGGTACAGTTCTCCCCACTGTATATGTAATATTTTAAATAGCACACAATAAAAAATTCAAAGCACAGATTGAAAAAATAACCATGTGCCATAACTCCAGTTATTAAATATTGCAGCATATGTCACTGTAACAATTAAGAAAATTTTCCTCGTGTAAGTGGTCAATGAGATATTTTTGGAAACATACTTTTAAAAAATTCCTCAACATGTAATCTTTCCTACCAAATTTCACTAAGCCAAAGGATTTACAGCTAAAATGCAATCTTGTGAACAGTGTGGTACAGTCCATTTTGAAACACTGTACACTTAGTACAGGCCAGCTGGGCTTTCATGCAGGCACAAGGTAAACATAATATCAACAATGACAGACCTTTATCACAAATTTTGTTATTCATAGAATGCTAACGGAAATCATTGTAAACATTCCCAGATCATGACAGAAGTTCCTCACCTGAATATAAACAAAGAATCTTCTAGATTTAAAAATATTTTTAAATGAATACAGACATGTATAAGGAAAAACATAAATTACTTGTATTGACAATTTTCATCCAAGGTTTATTATATATATTTTTCTACTGGACAAGTGATTTTTCTAAGAAGTTCCAGTTTCTGCTAGGATGATTTCATTTCTTCTTCGCAGTGCTTTTTTTGTGTTCATGCACTTCTGTTTTGCTAGCTATACTCTTTTTCCGAGGCAAGATATTAGAAACAACTGCACTAGAAGGTCCACTGGTAGCTACACACACAAAAAAGAAAAATATTTGCTTAGATTTGCATAAGCAATCCAAGTGCAAAAAATACTGCTGAGTGACAGAATAATTCTTGCTATAAGGTAAACAAAACATTATAAACATTTAATATAGCATTTTTGTACTTTTTAGAATTCAACACAAATACAGAAAAGTAATGATTATAAGGTTATGTTCACAAAATAAATTTTGCACTTCACTCTTCCTGGGAAACTAATTCATTCCCATAATTTTATTTTTATTTATTTTACTTTATTTCTTTTTTGGGGTACTTGGGGGTTGAACCCAGGGACTTACTTATACATGCTTTTATAAGCACTCTACCATGGAGCTGCACCTCCAATCCATGTTTTACTTTTTATTTTGAGACAAGATCTTGTTAAATTATGCAGTCTGCCTCTGGCCTTGACTTTACAATCCTCCTGCTTCTGCCTCCCAACTCACTGGGATTACAGGTGTGTACCACTGCACTTTTAGACCACTTTAAAATACTATCTATTGTGCTAATTTCAAATTTATACCAATGGCCTAGGACTTTTCCCTTAGCTCCATGATATGTATAACCATCTTCCCACAATCTGTTTATAGACATCTTATAGGAAACATAAACTTAACATGCTTAAAACCTAATTCATAATTTTTCCTACAAACATTAATTTCCTCTGATATTTTCCATCCATATTACTATCTAAAAAGCCACAACATTAGAAATCTAGAAGCATTCTTACTTAGGACTCATTCTTCCATATCTGAACCATTATCAAGATCTAAGGACTGATCAAGAAGTTTGCTAAGTGGAGTTACACTTCTACTGTGGGTGGATACACACCCACCACACTAATTTTTCTGCAGAAAATCAGTATACACCACACAAAATACAAAGAACTACTAAAACCACTGAGAGTGACAAAATTAGGCAGTTATTGGAAAAGAATCAGCACTTGTAAGAAGAGAACAACATACAGCTTCTTCCCTTTTTATAGTTTTTAGCATAAGAACAGGCCCCAATGTTCATCATGTAGAATGGCTAAAACTTTAAACATAAAACCCAGTCTTACAACCATGAAGAACCAGATGGCATGTATTGGGGCGATTACAGTTGACAGAAAATGTTATGGTTTGAATCTGAAATGTCCCCCATAGGCTAATGTATTTGAATGCTTGGTCTCCAACTGGTGGCACTATTCTGGAAAGCTGTGGGAACTTAAGGAGGTGGGTCACTGGAGGCAGATTCTTAGGCATATATTATCCCTTGCTCTATCCTATAAACTCTGTTTCCTGGTCCACCATGATGCGAGCAGCTATCTCCTTCACTACATGTTCTTGCTGCCATGATGTTCTGCCCAAGGACATGGGGCCAAACAACAGTGGACTAACTGAAAACATGAGCTAAAAGAAATCTTTCCTCTGGTAATTTGGTTCACCAGGCATTCTGTCACAGTGATAGAAAGTAACTAATACAGAAAGTAAGGTGAGGAATCCTGGAAAGGGAGAAACGGCAATTGTGTGTATAAACTGATTCATCTATGGCATGGGCAGAGTAAGCTTCTAGCAGGCAAAAATAATAGTCTTTGGAGGAAGTGAAATAACAGAATGTAAAGTTTCTACAATATCTCATTCATAATGTCTAGGACATAATCCAAAATTACTCATTATACTAAGAAACAGAAAAATATCTTTCTTGTCAAGAATGAGCAAACTGACAGAATCTAATAATGAGATGAGGCACTAGTAGACAAGAATTTTAAGGCAACAACTTTGTGTTCTAGGATGAAGAAATATATGCTTACAATGAATAAAAATGTAGAAGTCTGCAAAAAACAAGAGAGAATTAATGTTTTATACTAAAGAAGAAAAGGAATAAAATATCTGAAATGAAAACTGCATGAGTTTAACAGCAAAAGAGGGAGGACAGGAAAAAGCAATCATCTAGGATTACCATAGGAAAAAGGTAAGAGAGAGAGAGAGAGACAGACAGACAGACACACCTAGACCTAAGCATGCTATAACCAAACTGCTAAAAACCAATCAGAAAACATCAAAAGAAGGCAGAAAAGAAAACACTGAAAGAAGCCAGAGAAATATAAAGCACTGCATACATGGGAATAACTTAAATTAACTGAAACGTCTCATTGGAAACAATGGGAACCAGAAGATAGTAGAATATATTTAAAGTGCTACAAGAAAACAAAAAACAAAAGCAAAAAACAGAAAATAAACAAAATCCTCCTATTTGAAATTCTCTATCCAGCACAATTACCTTGCAAGAATGCAGGATAAAGACATTTTTCCATCATGATAAAATGAACAGAATTTGTCCTCAACAGGTCTGTACTGTAAGAAATGCTAAAATGAGCACGCTGGGGCTTGTTTGTAATCCCAGCGACTCAGGAGGTAGACAGCAGGAGGATCATAAGTTCGAGGCCAGACACAACCTGCCTAATTTAGCAAGATCCTATCTCAAGATAAAAGATTTAAAAAGGGGCTGAGGGTGCAGCTCAGTGGTAGAGCACTTGCAAAACATGTGTAAGACCCTGGGTACAAACCTCAAGAACCTAAAAAAAAAAGAAAAGAAAAAGAAAAAAAAGAAATACTAAAATGCTTTAGGCTGGAGCAAATGAAATCAGATGGAAAAACAGACTTTACGGAAGGAATGAAGAGCACCGACAATGGTAAATATGTGGGTTAAGTATGGGACTTTTTTCTCCTTTTAATTTCTTCAAAATAAATATGATTTTTTCAAGCAAATATAACATTGTATTATATTATTTATAACATATCTGGAACAAACACACACAGGAAAGGATAAACATGTATAAAATGGAAGAAGGGGAAGGTTAATGAACCTTATAAGCTGCAAGCTTTCTGTATGTTACTTTAGTTATTGATAGGTGCCATGGAGTTGGGTCCGACTCACAGCATCCTTATAGGGTTTTCAATGGGAGTGGATTGCCACATCCTTGTCCAAGTATATTACTTTGTTGTTGTTGTTGTTGTTGTTAGGTGCCATCAAGTTGGTATCCGACTCATAGCGACCCTCATAGGGTTTTCAATGGTTGACTGTTTTGGGATTGCCTTGGGAGTGGATTGCCAAGCCCTTCTCCCATTTTTGCAGTGCTGGGAATTGAACTCGGGACCTCAGAGACTGCAGTGCAGCGCTCTACCCACTGAGCTAAATCCCAGCCCTGTATTACTTTAGGTGATACAAAATTAACTCTAAGCAAACTGTGAAATGCTATGAATATATATTTAGAGCAACCAATAAAAGAATAATCCAAAAATATATAGCAAAAAGTCAATAGACAAATGAAAGTTAAGATCTAAAAACTGATGAATTAATGCAAAATAAAGCAGGAAAGAATACAGGAACAATAATTACAAGGAATAGAAGATATAATAAAGTACACCTAACCCAAACATACCAATAATTACATATTGGTGGACCATGAACAGTTCACCTATAAGAACTATATGTGGATATTGTTAGAATGATTTTTTAAATGCCAAATATATGCTGTCTACAAAAAATACACTTTAAATATAAAGACAGATTGATTACACACAGTAAGCAAAGGAAAGCTGGAATAGCTACTCATATCAGATAAAATAAACTTTAAGACAAAACATTACTAGAACACAAAAAGACAAATTTCATGATGATAAATCAGACAATACATTAAGAAGACCTAACAATTAAATATATATGCATTTAACAGAGTTCCAAAACACACAAAGCAAAAATTTACTAAATTAAAGGAAAAACTAGGCAATACCACAATTAAGCCTGCTTTTTACATAACTGACAGTACAATTAGATCCTGTCTCCATCTCTTGCCAAGATATAGACAATCTGAACATTATCAACAACATTAATCTAATGAATGATAAAATTATATCCATTCAGATCAATAACCACTTTTAAGTGCACTTAGTATAATCAAGGTAATCCAAATGTTAAGTTATTTAAAAAGTCTCACATTTAAAGGACTGAAAGCATATAATGTTTGTTTTGTAACTGTAATGGAGTTAAATAAGTGCTTGCATAAAAAAGACATCTAAAAAACTCGCCAAGTAATTGGAATTTAATCAACAAACTCGTATGTATGTATGTATGTATGCATGTATGTATTTTGCAGTACTGGGAGATTGAAACCAGGATGTTTCTACCACTAAGCTGCACCCCCAGCCTCTCTTTTGTTTTGTATTCTGAGACAGGGTCTCGCTAAATTATGCAGGCTGCTTCTGGCTTAAATTTGTAATCCTTCTGCCTCTCTGTCCTGAGCTGCTAGAATTACAGGTGTGTGCCATAGTACCCAGCGCTCAATACTCTTTTAAATACTCCGTAAATCAGTAAAGAAATCATAAATTAACATCAACTGGAAAGTGTTTCTAATTGGATGATAATAAAAAATATAACATAAGCTTTGTGTGATACAATTAAAGTGCTTACAGGGATACTTAGAGCTTCAATTGTAGAACAAGAGAAGAAATACTTAACAATCAATGACCTAAGAAAGTAGAAATGGAGGATAAAAATAAACTCAAAGTAAGTAGAAAGAGGAAAATAATTAAAGACAGAAATCATTTAAGTATAAAAACAAGCAGAAAGGCAACTAGATAAAGCTGGTCTTTTGAACTGGTCAACAAAACTAATCTCTAGTAAGAATGATCAGGATAAAAACAGAACACAAGTTATTAGTATCACAAACAACGGAAATTTCTACTATATTCATTAAAAAGACCACAAAGACACAACAAAGTTGACAACTTAGACAAAATGAACAAACTCCTTGAAAAGTACAAGTTTCCATAAGTACCATAAAAATGAAACAGAAAATTAATTCTATCATACATTTAAAGAAGAAATAAAACTCTTATAAAAACTCATTCAGAAAATTGAAAAGTAGGAAATACTTCTAAAATAATCTTATGAAGCTAGCTCTACCCTGATACTAATTAAAGGCTAAAAAAGGACACTACAAAAAGAAAAAGTACACATCATTATTCCTCACAAATGCAGATGCAAAAATTCTCAAAACTGAATTGAGCCCAACTCATTTTTCTGGTAGTTTTGGTGAGTGAGTGAGTGAGTGAGTGAATGAGAGAGAGAGAGAGAGAGAGAGAGAGAGAGAGTGTGTGTTTGTGTGTGTGTGCGTGTGTGTGCGTGTGTGTGCGTGTGTGTGTGTGTGTAAGGGTGTGTGTGTCTACCTATATCATAATCCAGAGTTCATTTCAAGAATGCAAGATTGGCTTAGTATTTGAAAAGTCACTTGTAACACATATAACACCACTTTAGTTTTGTTATTTAAAAATGTTCATGAAATACTGGATTTCCTATATGTTTAATATGTAAGGAACAATAATACTGTGATTCAAAGAGTGTTCAACTCCTACGTTCACTGCCTATTAGCATGTAGTCTGGGACAATTCACAATATTTCTGCTGCTTTCCTCATTATAATGAACATAAAAATGGTATTAATCTCTATAGTAAAAGGAACTACACAAATGTTGCTTCTGTGTTAGATATGGAATACATCAGAAATTATATTTAAGATACTTATTCAGTACCTTAAATACTGCAGTTTAATACTTCGACTGGTTAGAATGCACAAGGTTCAAATCTACTTAAGATACTGACTCAACTAATCTGATTGAGCTATAATCAAGTATAATAGAATGAATTATGACTAGACTATCATTAATGTTCTTGTTTTGATAATCATATAAATACATCATCACTGCAGGGGTTTGGGTTTGGTCTTGAAAGACAGAAAAGAAGAATTTTAAGAGAAACAAATGGCATAAGGGCAAAGGGGATTTATTTGGACAGAAGTGAAGAGAGTTTGGCTATAGTAAAACAGTAAGAATAGAAGCTACCACTTGGTGAGTGTTCGTAATGTGTGCCAGGTATTTTACAGACTGGTATGTTATTACATTCATCTCTGACAGCTTTATAAAGGAAGTACTACTGCCCTGATTTTATAACTTTGAGACTAAAGATTAGTATGGATAAATACCCAATGAGTTACAAGCCTGAGATTTTAATGTACGTTTCTTTGATTCCTAAGCACAAATTCTTAATCAAGACTATATGAATATGTGAAAGCATTAAAAGGAGGAAAAGAATGATCTCCCATGAGGTTATAATCAAAGCACTAGAGCTGTATAGAATTCTCTGAGGAAGGATACAGGTTAAAAAAAAATAGTTAGAATATTCCTGTCTGGAATAGGAAAGTACGAAGAAGGATCATCAAGGAAAGTAGAAGAATTAGAGAAATAGAAAGAACACCAAAAAATGGATAAAACACGATTACCTTGGTAAGAAAAGGGTCAACAATACAATCAAATGTGCTAAGGAGTTAAAACAGAAAAATACTCATAAAAGTTGAGTTTGGGAGTCATATCACCAGACTAAGAAAGGACAGATTAAAATACTTTGGGAAAAAAAAAAAATTCACATAAAATGATGCTTTAGGCTCAATGGAAAAAAGCGAAAGAAAGTCTATAAACTAATTTTCAGGAAAATGTGACTATGAAATGTATTTTATTAACATATAAGGAGGGAATAGAGACAACATGAGGATGAGACAATAAAGACAAAATATATATATATACATATATATGCTATAATAATAGATTTTGAATTCTTAGGATCATTACAAAGTAGGAAAATATAATAATCCTACTTAAAAATAGATTTTACATTTGAAAGGTAAACTATTATCATTCCTCCAATTGCTGTGCAGAATCCACAAACTCATAGACACATCCCTAACCTGGTTTGGTGCTTGCTTTACTCCTTAAGGTAGCTGGTGGTGTTGGGAGAATCTTTGTAGGTGTATATGTATTTAAAGATATTTTTCTTCTCATTACTGGACTGGAACGTGAGGCTGTAGAGGCTGAAAAAAATAAACAAACAAGATAATTTAATAATTTTTTGCCAACTTTACCTTAACATTATAGGAAAATTCTTATGACATAATTTAGTGACAAAAAATATATGTGATAATAGTAAAAACAGCTAAGGCAAGCTTTGCAGAGTAAATTGAGCAAAAATGTCTTTCTTATTAAAAGACAGCTCTCTCATGACCTTACCCAAACAGATATTCTGTTTATATTATAAATATAAGCATTTTAATAGTACATACCAAAGGAATGCCAACAGGAATAGAGCAACAGACATAATTTTATCCTGCCCTGATAGAAAATGAGGCCCACAAGCAATGGCAGAAAGCTGGTTTTATTGCCTGTAACTGCATCAGTAATTTTTAACACAAAGAGCTCCAATAAGCAATGGAGATTAGTAATTCATCTACAAACACAATGGTCTACTAAAGCATCATATTTAAGAATAAACTAACTAGATTGTAAGTAGTTAAATAAATCAGATTGTTTCCTATATTACACAGCTAAGATTTATCTTCACAAAAGGGAAGGGTTTTTAAGTTGTTCTGTGCTTCCATAGGCTGCCTTCTAATCAAGATGGAGAGACTGAGTGGTGTACAAAGAAAAAGCAGAGAATTAAATTCTTAAGTAGGAAGTCCCCTGGGGAGGGAGAGGTCAAACTGGGTGAAGTAAATGGAGGCCTTTGGTATGAGCTTCTGGGTCCTAACAAACAGAGATGGAAAGACGACAAAAGCCAGGTTTGCAATTTTACAATTTGTGGGGAGGTTCTGACAGAAATACCCATGTGCTTTTGAAAACAAAGATGTGGGCCAGTTATGGCAAATGTGCCTTTGGTTGTTGATATTTACACTCAATGAATGTAAATGTCACTGGCAGAGCTCAAAGTAGTTACCAATGAAAATAATATGTGATGAAAAGTCCATAAGACATCATAGAAAGCACTATATCAGTACTTAGCTCTTTCCTGTTTGCATACTTTTACTCTTTTCTGAACTAAATTCCTACTCCTTTTCCACTAGTCTGATATTGTCAGTGCCCCATTGTAAGTTACCTTTTAGTTCATAAAATTTTTGAGTTTTGTCTAAATGAGGAAAAAACCTTTAACACTAGAAGATTAGCAATGTCTTCTTCCTTGTGATAAACACCACAAAATGAATATAGTTTCATGTACATGATGCCACTTCTTTGGCAATTCATGGAATTCTACATATTAATTTGGTAATTACTTTACAAGATATAGGACTCACATACATCCTTTATAATCAGCACCCTATTTTCTTTAATATTCGAAAAGAATGAGAAAAACTGAGGCTTTAGAAGACCTGGGCTTTAGTTTTGCTTAACCAGTAAGTACCTGATCATCTATATCAACTATGTCTAAGCTTTTTCCTTTAAGCAGTAAACTCTCCTCAAATAAAATATTAAAGAAAATGAATCAAAGCTGATATTCTGGATGAAGCAGCAATGAAAGATAGTAGCCCTAATCATTTGGTATCCTTCTCTTCTTGGATTTTGAAAAGTTCTTGGGAATATAAAGGCCAATGAACTAGATTATCTGTAAGGCCTATCCAATACTATGGACTACATTATGTAATTTACTTTTTCATCTAGTTTTCTTAATAACTAGTGGCAGTAATTTTAAGACAGCCATAAATATTGGGGTATAATCTGTACTCATGATCTAGAGAAGAGCTAATTAGAAAAACTGGAAAATAATCTAATATCCTTTGCCTCATTAACATATCTCAATTCATACTCTGATAAACTGAATTCACTATTTACAGAAATGAAGCTGACTACCGAATAAACCTTAAAAGATTATGTTTTTGTAAATATTCCACTAAAGTTCTCGTTTAAAAACAAATAGATGTCATCATTCTATTATATTCAAGTAATTTACTGCAAATCTTGCAAAATTAATAGCATTGATATGCATCCTAAATCCTTATTTATTTATCTATCAGAATCTTTCCTTCATGTCTATGTTAAGATTCAAAATGCCCATCCCAGGAAAGCAATGAAACATCAAATATAAGATTAAAGGGGTAAATTACAATTTAGATTATCTATTCTGATGCCCTTGTCTATGCCATCTATTCTGATGCCATTGTCTATTCTATTAGGTTGTAGATAACATCAGATGAACTCCTTTTATCTTCCTGATCTTGACTTTACAGTTATTATTCTATTTGGAGTATTAACCAATGCTTAGGATCAGATATACTCCTATGCAAAATCTGAAATTAAAATCTACTTTGCAAAGCCATCCGTAAAGTGAAATACTTCAATACTTCTTCATTACTATTACTGATTTAAAGCTAACTTCTACTACCAGAAGTGGAAGAAAAAAGAAAGGTCATCACCTTGCAGAAACAGGGGCACCATCTGGATACAATAAAATATGAATAATGCTCTTGAATTCTACAATGTTATGCCCCAGGAAAAGGAAGACAGTTACAATAAGACATGAAAGGGACATTCATTCCTAGAAACATAATATCTCACTTTATTCTTGGATAAAATATATTTACAGTACCTCAGAAAAAAAGAGAATGATATGCAAAGAAAGTTTGTGGTTTTTCTAAGATATTGTTAGAATGAAAAGACCTAAACTTTCCACTTCTGAGAAATGGTCATCTTCCTTTGTAATTATTATTTTAAAAATATCCAACCTTACCTCTAAGCAGCATGTTCTCCTAAAACTAATGCTTCCCAAATTGGAAATTCCAACACACCAAGGATATGACAGAGGTGAAAATTACTACTGCCAGCTGACTTCTCCACACCTAAAAAGGTAGCCCCAAGTATTTCCCAAAAGATATCCCTCAGAATAGTGCCACATAATGTTTAGGGTATTACCAAAAAAAAAAAAAAAGTTTCTTCTTTAAAAACAAATAAAAAATACTTCTAGAAAATTTGGGTGACATGGGATTTGTTACAAATCTTCAGCCTTTATATGCTAATAAGGGAGGTGAGATATATAGTTTCCAAAAGAGCCATGAACCTCTTTTATTCATGCACATGAATAATCTCTTCAGAATACTTTCTAAGGAACACAATTTCAAAAACTACTGTCTTAATTTGTTCTCTTTAGTCAAGAGCTCTTTCTGACTACTTACCAAAAGTGGGGAGGGGATAGGAACATGTGCATGTGTGATGGAAAGTTTCCAGTAAATACAGTTTTTAAAAAGGTTATGACTTTATATTATGCTACTGACTTCCATTGATGGATCACAGACTTTTTTCCTTTTATGTGAGAAAAAGATTTTGGGGAGAAATCAAGAAAAGTGTACACTGTACATTATACCCAAGAATTACTAGTAATGTCTCTTTACATCCCTTTTTCTCCTAAAATTCTATTCACTAACACTACTTGAGTTTACATTTTTAGAACTCTTGTTATGTTCAGATAATATCTACAACCCAACAATTAAATAATGATGAATGTAAATTTTCCTACACATTTCAGGGGTCTTCCGTAGAACTTCACTTGATGGAGAAGCAATAGAAGCGAGAAAGTCATCCACCTGCTTTAAAGATAGGGCATTGTGAAGAGTTTCTAGAGGACAAATGGATGGCACCATGGAATATAATTCAAAGCCTATAAGAGAAAAAAACAAAAACAAAAATGAAAAGGTAAAGTTGGATATTTTAAAAATAATAATTACAAAGGAAGATGACCATTTCTCAGAAGTAGAAAGTTTAGGTATTTTCAGTCTAACACATGCAAACACACAGATCTTTCAAATCATGACAACAGATGCTATGCAATATGGAGTTGGAACAAGATGTGACAAAGATTTCATTTTACATGTAATCATGTAGTATAGCATGCACACAATTTCCTTCTATACTGATAAAATCTAAGAATAAGATTTAAGAAGAAAACCTAGGGTAAAAAATACAAATCTTCGGTTTTTATTTTTGGGTCAAGTCTATACAATAGATGAATAAATTGATGTCATGATGTCTCCCTGATGCCAGGATGCTAAAGGTAATTCCTTGTCAAAAGAAAATTATGTAATTACTTGTGAAGAGTGAATTTAAACACGTTTCTAGGCATGCCAAGGCCAACAATACTCTCCGGTATGATCCTAAAGCAACATTTATTCATTTATGCTGAAATTAAAATTCTGAAACATATTTCACCTACCTTTACTCAATTAACATCAATAATTCTATTATTGGAAATCATTGGCTGAGTAAAGTTAGGCCAAGTAAAAAGGAATACAAAATACAAATATATTCATATTTAACAGTAGCACAGAAATACAAAAATTCCATGAAATAGTCATGCTGCTATGTATTAATACCATCAGTGAAACAAAAACATTTAAACATATAGTTTACTTTTTTAAACAAATACGACACAGGTTATTCACTTTGAAAAAGAAAACTGTTTATTTACTTTATTCAACTGAATGGCTTTAAAATTGCCTTCATATACTGCTGAAAATCAGAAGTCTTTCACAAAAATTCAAACTAATTCTCCTCCAAAGAAATATTTTCAATATTTAAGTTTACATAAAAGTCCAACATCTAGAGTTAAAAAGTAAAAATTAATTAAACTCAGACTGCAAAATAGACTCTGCTTCAATAGGTATGTGCTCATTTTAAATTTTAGTGCTTTTTGATAATTAAATTTGGGGAGGAAATACTGGCCCAAGAACTGCTGGAATTCTCAGCTGGCATATGGAAACTAGGATTAAAAGGGTATCTTAATATTCCTATGAAAGTAAGCAAAGGATTTACAAAATCAGCACGCTTGATTTTCAGGTGCAAACTACAACATGACAGAACATTACACATACTTAAAACAAAACAAAATTTTGAAAACTGCAGTATCATAACAACAGCTTAAAACACCTCAATTAAGCACTAAAGGAATTAGGCTTGCACAACTGTTACATTTTTTAAAAATACAAAATTCATGCAAATAAACGCAAACCCTTTCTTTGTATTACACTAAGCTAAACAAGGTGTTTTCCTCCTTTCCTTAGGATGTTTATAAGTCTTTTGTAACAATTATTTTATTTCATTTGCCTGCTAAATTTCTAACAGGCAAATGACAATATAGTCAGGTTGCTATGGACTACGTTTCTTTCCATTTATGTTTAGTAAACTTTTTTTTTTCTCGCACAATGAAAGGGTTAGCGCTGCAATTTAAAAAGGCACCCTGCTGGCAGGTTTAGAAGCTATAAAAACATACCACTGGAGCCTAGAAATTCCAGAGGAAACAGACCAGCACCTATAGAGGTATAGGTGTTCTGCACAGAGGCCCAGAAAATAAGGTAAAGCACTGTCAGAAGACACTTGTTTCACCATGTTCCTTGAACTAAAGATGAAGGGAGGGGTAAGTCCATGATATGTGTTAAAGATGGAAATAACATGAAAGTTTTAGGAAACAAAAAGTGAAAGGAAGAGTCAAATGACAATTCAGAGGGCAGATTAGACAACACAGCATTAAAAAAAGAAAAAGGAAATCTTGAAAATGCAAAAGAAATATTTCTAGAATTGAAAGGAATGCATTTTATATGCATTAAGTTATATAATGTGTGGAAAAGCCACATTAAAAAAAGCCTAATCACAGCAATATAAAATGACTCTATTTTCTGTTAAATTTAACATAAATATTTATTTTCATTTTTTATCCTCAGTTAGACAGAGTTCTAGATAAACTTGCAATATTGTCTGTAAACACATAAGCATTCAGTACAAAAACTATAGGTAATCTTGAACCTGCAATATCTCTCCTTAGAATTTTGTTGCTTCTGTTTTTCTTGACTATTTTTCTTCTAAGAAGTTCTTATGCATGCAATATCTTTAGAAGCTGAAGCTGTGTCAAATAAGGACTTTTTTACCAAAAAATAGCATTTAAACAACTACGATCGGAAAAAAAAAAAAGCATGTTAAATTGTAAGGCTAAATTTTCACTTGAGGAAGATATCGTACCTCACCTTCAAGAAGTATTAGTGCACTGTCATCTACATATGTTGTTAAAGGATCCAAAAAGAAGGAAATGACCACACGCTGGTATTGAATCCTTAAGTTTCATAAGTTTGAGTTTTTGAAAGACTTATTTGCAGGTATAAAAGTACCTTCATTCCAAATAAAACCAAAAGCCTGCAAGTTTTTTGAAAAATTCATTCATCCTAAAATATTTAAAAATAATCAGTAAATATTTCCTCTTGACCCATAAGACCAAACTGTATGTAAGAAGCTGGAATTCTGCAACAATTCAGTTTAAAAATAATGGTCATGAGAAACTTTCCTATTTGGCCATAAAATTGAGTATTCACCTAAAATCTTCCTATTAGGAATCCTTGAAATTTTAAGAAAGATCAGTGCTATCAGAAGGAATTGGTTGCTTGATAACAGCAAATCATATTGTCATACAAGGACAAAGTGAATGCCGGACAGTTTCCAGAGTGCTCCAGACCAAATCTGGTTTTGCTTTAGACAGAGTGAATATCAGTTGGTCACCAAGAACTTTTCAAAGACATTTCTCATTGGTTCTTTGACATGGTTTGCTCTGTATTTCTATTAAATATCTTAATAAAACAATCATGTGATCAGAAAGGGAATTAGGGAGAAAAATATTCATTAAAATTATTAAGAATTTAGAACAAATTAAAGAATATTAACTGTATTTTAAAAATTTGTGTGAACTGATCACATAAGAAATTAGAATTTCATGTGCTAATTTAGGTATTAAAACTCATCATCATTGTGGTCATTTAAAAGTAATGTTATATCATTGTGTAAATTACAGCTGAAAAGGGGAGCTACACAGTATCAATAATTTGGGTGAATAAGTTGGAATAGTACGCCAACTGAATTAAGGATGGAGAAATGAATGATACTGTATACCCCACATTTTGAAATAAAAGAAAAATTAAAAAGGGATGAAGCAGGGGAGTATCTTTTAAAATAAAAGCAAAACGTACCATTGGTTGGGTGTCGAGCAAATGAGATAGAAAACCTTTTAACAGCAGAACCACGTGTGGCGTCTGAGAAAGAGAAAAACAGGTACCTGAAATTTTAACAGCTGCCAAAAGAACGCTTTAAAAAAAGAAGGGAAAAACAAATATATGAGGATGTTAGAATTAGGTGACATGCAGAATGGACAATGAGAGAAGGTAATAAGCCAAATACTGATTAAAAGCAGTAAACTGGCTTGATGATAAGAGGCAAAATGCTTAATGAAATACACAAAAGGAAGAAAAGCAGGATGAGATGGCAATTCTGGTAAATCCATGTTTTATTGACTTAAGTAAATTTGTGGATATATGAGCAAGTTTTAAATAATGCTGATCCTGAAAGAGCTAAAAACCCTCATTTCAGCAATAGGTTACAAACTCCCATGAGCCTGAAAGGTATTCTGAATATCAAAGTATTAAAACTTAAGGTATATTAACAATAAAAGGATCTCCTTCAGCTAGGGATCCTAAAGTTTTCTCATTTTATATTTATCTCTCTAACCATATTGCCAATATGATATTTCCTCTACTAATAAGGATTCCATGCACTTTAATTAGTTTAACATTAATAAATAAAACTAGGGTTAACAATGAACAAAAGTTTAAAAGATCAAAGAAAATTTATTCTTTATAATATGGATTATCAAGTACCTAAAAGAAGAATTAACACGATACAGTTCTAAATTTTCCATTTTAACAAACTCCTAACTGTATAAGTACTATAAATCTAACTAAAATTAATCGCTTGATGAAACATGGATCCAAGCTGTGGATAACAGGAGCACTGATAGTCATTTAAGAAAAGTGTGCTAGGATTGCACCTGAATCAGACAGTGGCCTTAGACTTGCTTGTGAGAAATACCGCACATGGGTGTGTGCATGGGTGTAGGTATGAAATCTGTGTGTGCATGTGTGCACATACCATCTATGCAGCCAGGAGAGGTCAGCTTTTTACGATGAGTACGAGCATAATCTTGTAGGTTAGGTGCGCTTGAAGAACCCCCGAGCACTGAGGTGCTAAACAGGCCCGCACAGTGAGACCCTGATGGGAGTTAGAGAAAATACATACAACGGGTGTTCTTCCATTCGCATTGGGAATTCATGCAGCATGCAATTAACATGGCTCTTACCAAAACACAGGCAGCCTTTGGCAGTGCCTTGAACAGACTTACAATACTCTTGTAACATCTTAGTGGTTTCATTTTAATATGATACTTCTAATAACCACCATCATTTATCATATGTACAAATGGTGTAATTTCACACTGGATAAAATATTATCTTTGAAAAAAATATACTCACACAATAGTTAGACATATACATCCTAAAAGTATTAAGAGTACCATAATAAAAATTAAATTAGGACAAACAGGATTGTGATAATCAGTTTGCAAGAACAGGCTATACACATACATACACACACAAAAAAAAACCTCCCTTAGAGCAAATTAAGTTATATTAAAATCATCATTTTTGAATGTATGCTTATAAATGAAGAACTTTTCTGATGCCCCTGAATTATCAGTCTTTCTTTTGAAATAAAGTACATTAAAGCTTATTTGTTACAGTCGACAAAATGACACCCTTTCAGTCACTCACGCCTAATCCACTTTAAATTTGTAAAACTTAAGAATGACAAGATCCTAATTGATAAAGTCTCAAATGAAATGCATTATCAACAAGTAAACCAGACCCAGAATAAACTGATGTTTAATCTGAAGCAGATGTCTTTAAACCTATGCAATATTTTCACTATTGGGGAAAGATTAAATAAATTTATATTAAATGTACTATGATAGTTCAATAAGAAGGGGTAATATATGTTTCTATAAAGACACTGTGGGAATACTGAAAGCTATCAATATAAGCCCTATGTAATTAAAGAAAAATCCTCAAATATGTAGGCATCTACATAATTCATATACTTAGTATACAGACCAAAGTCCATACATAATTTAAACTTACAGTGAAATCTACTTATGTTTTTATTAAAATTAGACAACTATTTACAGAAAATAATATGCCATTATCTAATATAGTTTATTAATCATAGGCCTAAAACCAATGAGATTGTAAAGGTGTTTATAGCTCAATAAAGGGTAATACTGATACTATGCATTAGTTTTGCTTTAGTTTACCTGAAGAGCTTCTCAAAAAGAAAATTAATACACCTAAATAGTGTCTGAAACAATCCCCACTTAAAATCTACTTTTTTTTTTTTAAATATTGGAGGGGAATCCAGGGCTTCATGCACACTTTCCAAGTGCTCTACTACAGATGCACCTCTAGACCCCCTTTCAT
Organism: Pedetes capensis; assembly: GCA_007922755.1. Classification (NCBI taxonomy): domain Eukaryota; kingdom Metazoa; phylum Chordata; class Mammalia; order Rodentia; family Pedetidae; genus Pedetes; species Pedetes capensis. Next base: position 26,551 of record VMDO01006982.1, on the reverse strand, counting down.
TAATTTTTAAAATTGAGACAGGGTCTTGCTAAGTTATGCAGGCTGAATCTGGCTTTAAACCTGTGATGTTCCTGCCTCCACTTTCTGAATCACTGGGATTACAGGTGTACACTACCATGTCTGGCTTAAGAATATTTTTTTAAGTCAGAAAATAGAAGGGTTTTATTTATTTATTTATTTTTGTATGCAATAATATCTTTTCATCATTATCAACTAGGAAAACAAAAGTTTCCTTCCTGAATTAACTTATAAAGTATACAGTTAAAAACTAGCATTGAAAAAGGACTAACTGGTTAAAACAGTGCACATTCAGATAGTTATACAACAAAATAAAATGCTACTTCTGATAATTATCAAAACTTTACTGTATATTTTGGGTTGTACAACACAATATTCCTGAATTCGCACACATGAAATATAAACTAAAGCATATCATTTGGCCATGTTTTTACCACTGGAGTTTCACAGGTGTGCACAACAGTGAGTTTAAGACAGGTATGGAATACAATTTCCTATAGACCACATACCTACAGTAGGGTTCTGTTTCTGTTCCACCAGAGTTCTTGGTGTCCGAAGGTAATTAGCATTTTCAGATACAACCTGCATAAGGAAAGCAAAATAAGTGAAATAAAACAGTAAAATATATTCAAAATCCATACTTCATATGCAGCCTGTTCCAGACAGACAAAAGTTAATAAGCTGTATGATAAATATTAGTAGAAATGCATAAAACATGAAAGATCATGCAAGATCCCCTTCTGAAGGGAGTCCATTTCATATGAAGTCCTTGCAATGAAGTGGTACGAAGCAGGCATTCAGAATGAAACATCATGTATGAAACAAGACAGATGAAAAGAAATAATTAACAGATTGATATAATTTCACTCTCTTAAAAGAAGCCAAATGCCCACTCTCAAACAGCTCCTGTATTTGAAGAGGGAAAAAAACAACCACACATAAAAGAAAAGACAGACAGAGACTATCAAAGTCACCATACAATTACTGATCCATGCATGGGTTTTATCAGAGTAACCTTTAAAAATTCACAGCCTTAATGGATACCATAATCCCTTTTCCTATAATCAATTATATTTTATTTCCAAAAGGAAATTGCTGAAATTATCAGAAAAGTCCTGTGAGACAGCAGACCTTCTATTGTAACAAAAACAAAAGTATTTTAAGTTTCCAAATGTCATCATAAGAGTCCTTCTGAAGTCACTTTATTTTGAACCATATTGTCGATGGATGGGAACTTACACACTTGCCCCCTCTTATCTTAAAATATTATATAATTAAAAAAATTGTATTTACTCCTTTAATTAAATACTTCCAGATAAAGGAATACTGAAGGAGAAACAATCCGTAGTAGATATACCCTGCTGATTTATCCTGAGCCACATAAATTTTGACATTTTTAAAAGTGTTTACGTTCTCAGCAAATTCCAAATGGAATCAAAATTTTCCATTGTTGAGGGGAAGTTAGTAAATTTGCTTACCATCAAATTGCACAATTTTGTTTCTGGAAGTTTCGAAGGACAACTAAAGTCAAAGAAAGATTTCTTCCTTTTTAAATAATTTTATTAGCAAGGTAAAGATCCAGGAGAATAAAATTTATTGATGATTTTTAAAATCCTGGATATTTAAAACCTTCTTGGTAAAAATGCTAAACATGCAACATAAGTGCTTTATTTCCCTCAAAGATTGTCAAATATAGTAAATTGTTTTTTTGTTTTTTTTTTTTTTACTTTGTGGTAATGAGGGCTGAACCCAGGGCCTCACATATGCTGGGCAAGTGCTCTACCACTGGGCTGCACCTCAAGCTCCCTTTTTTTGTGTGTTAATTTTTATCTTGAGACAAGGTCTCACTAAGTTATGCAGGCTGCCTCAAACCTGCGATACTCCTGACTAAGCCTCCCAAGTTGCTGGGACTACAGGTGTACGCCATGGCACCTGGCAGTATTATTAAATGAATTAAAAATTGCAAAAAACAAGAAGGATTTACTCTGATGTAAAATATAAGGGATTAGATGTCCTCAAAGATAGCTGTTTGTTGCTCTGAATGCAGGGAGGAAAAATGTTTAATGAAGTAAAGTTTAAAAACCTGTTGCCATGAGCCAAAAATACTGGATGTGAAAGCCAATGATTTGGGAGAGACAGGGGAAGAAGTGATTTGTTCCCCTGATCTGCGTCTTCGACGCCCAGTACCCACACCACTGGTATAATGCAGCCAGGTACCAGTACCCTCTGGGCTAGACACACTCAGGGGGCTCTCTTCCTGGAAGTGAGAAAGGGTGCAAAAAAAAAAAAAAAAAAAAAAAAGCAGAGCATGCAAAGTTAGATATAACAGAGCCAAATGACCAGAAAGAAAAAAAAATACAGTTTGTTTGCATTTGTTTATCAATTTTAAAAAAGCTATTAAACACTAATTTGGGAGCCAGATATTTCATTTCAGAATTTGATAGGAATGACAAATTTAATTTCATATGAGAACCATTATAGAAATAGCTTATTACCTTAAAACACATAAAATATTCATAATGCTTAATAGTTGTCCCGTCTCTCTTAACACTGAAAAGATGTTTCTTGTATAGTAATTAGGAGTATTCTGCTTAATTTTGGAAATTCAAGAGATTTTGTCCTATTTTGGGTGAACTTTTCAGCTGAAAGCACAAAGGATTGTGCAAAGGGTGAAAGAGATTTCAATGTGTATAAACTTAGAAAAGAAAATCTGTTTGTTAGACATTAAAAATATTCAAAGATCATAAAACAGACACAAATTATACTAGTTTATACTTTCAACTTATCTATTTGTTTACCCCCTCCCAAAGATTATTTATGAAGTTCAGTAGGCAAAACATGCAGCAAACATTCTCATTTTACATGTTTGCACGTTCAGTTTCAGACAGTGAGGACAGAGTAAAATCTACTTGCACAAAATGAAGAGAATAGTCTTTTTCTCTGTGTGTCTTTTGGAAGTACAAACTTCTGATATCCATGGAGATGGTAGACGCTGGAAAAAGTCTTCAAGGTTTTACTTGAATAATTTACCTTATGGAAGTAAAAGTTTAGCATGGCACAGAAATAATCTGCTGAAAGCAACTAATTTAATTACTCATGAGAAAAATGTTTATAAATGTGTTCTGTGTTATAAGACTTAACAAGGGCAGTGATTATGCTGAAGGTTTTAGAAATGTAGCTATGTTTCAAAATGAAGACAATATACTTTGCTGTCTATTGTCATTATATAGGCCGATGGAGGGCAGAGGAGAGGGTTTAATGGTGAAATTCTGAACAATCTGATTAAATGCAGATTGATTGTTCAACAAGACATTGAAATCACTGCCCTCCCACAAATGGTGGTTTAGGTTATATTAATTTCCGGATTTTCTGATATTAAAGATACCTGTACATAATCTCAGATTTCTCATTTTTCAATTAAGATATAATAGAACAAATAATTCCCAGTAACTGTTAACCATTCTCTCTTTTTAAAAATAACGTCTTCTATAATTTACTTAAAATATCACATTCAAGGAACTCAAACTAGTATATAATTTCCACTATAAAGTTACAATGATGTACTTATTAATAGATTTTTTCCTATACATAATTGTCAAATTACTCGAAATCTGAGAATAAAACACAATAGTGTAATTTGCATCTGTAGAAATGAGCATAATTCTTTTTTGTTGTTTATATTCCTATCAATGCTAGATAATATTATATCTACTTCTGCAGACTTGTTAGGTGCAAACATCAACAAAAGTGTATCTCACTTAAAAGTTGATGGCTCTTTCCAGCTTGAGTTTAATTTCTTGCATTATATTTTATTAGAAAGGATAAGTACTGACCTCAAGGAGTCCTACAAAAATCATCCTTCAGAGAACAGATAACTCTAAATAAAGGTTAAAGTATGAAATGTATACAGATGTTAAAAATTTACCTAACAAGCTTCATTCTAACCGCTCAACTTCACTTCTAATTGTTATGTTAGTAATTATTTAAATATTATTCTATTAGCGAGTATAAGAATTAGTTTATCCTATTTAATCCTAGATCTTAATACAAAGGTAAATTTTCAGTTATATCATCAACCTTTTAAATTCCTACATAGATTTTTGCAGTGAGGCTAACAATTTGGAATTTCATATTTTCACTGACAATGTCACTGGAATCAGTTACTGTTGCATTATCTCTGGCAAGTCCTGCTTATAACAAAAATGATTCCTGATGCATCAAATCAGACTTTTGAAAAAAGTCCTTTACTGAGGATTAACTTAATGTGACAAGACAAAAAAAAGTGGATTAGTTTATCAAGCTTTTAGAAAGGCCTTATTTTCATATTAATATTCAAGTTTGTTATGAAAACTACACATAAAACTCCAAATTTTAAGACTTATCAGAATGTTCTCTAACTGCCTCTATATTTTTTGACATTTGTTTGGAAAATAGAAAAAATTGACAATAAAAAAATTTGTTAGGTTCCCAAGCTCTATAATTAAAGCTGTATTTTCTTTTCAGTTTTATTAAAATATTTTACTTTACAAAAAACATGTTCTAATACATATACTTACTTCACTTGTAGGCACCTTCCTAGATCGTGGAAGTGGAGACTTCCTGTGTATATGAATTGGTTCTGATACCATGGGTTTAAATAATATAACAGCTCGATCAATCTCATCTCTTTTAGAAGTATGAGGCTCGTCATCATTATCAGCTTTAAAAGATCTCCTGCCTTCGTTCTGTGAGAAAAGAATACAACACAAAAATTCAGATTTAAAAAATCTCTTTTGGTAAACAAGCTAAACCACCATATAAAAATTTTTCTTAAACGAATTAATATTAATTGATAATAACTTAGTATAACAGCTGGGTACTATGAGAGAGATAAATGAGTCTCTGACTTCAGGAAATATGTATGCTCTATGGAGAAGTTGAACAATAGAATGACAATAAAAAATATGAAAGAAAGTGGTTAGTTAAATTTCATCAGTTATACAAATAAAATAACAAATGACAGTAAGGAAAAGTACAGATTAGTTTTGCTATTTAGGAATATCATCAACCTGAGCATGAACTAAATAGCATTTGAATTTAAATTCTATTCCAACCATTTCCAACAAATGTGATAATGTATGAAAATAATCATTCAATGACCCATTAAGTATTATACTAAGTGGATACTATGTGCCAAGAACTTGACTAGGATACAGATGATTAAGGTACAGTCCCACACCATAAAAATCTCATAGTACAGGATACAGACAAGTTAAAATAACTGTATACCAAATATCCACCTATATATAACAGAATGGATAAACTGGGTAACAGTCATATAGTAAAACATATATTTAAAGACAATAAGAATGGACAAACTAAAACTAAATGCAATTACATGGATGAATCCCATAAACATAATCCTGGTCAATAGAAGCCAAGGACAGTACATAAAAACTTTCATCAAACTAAGAGCTAAATAAAACATAAACTTCTTTAACTAGATAAGGAATATCTAAAAATTGAAACAATCATCATAGTCAATAACAAAACAGTGAAAGAGTGCCCATTATCATCAAATCTATTCATTTTCCTGGACATCCACTACCACTCACAGATGATATGATCATAGACAAAGAAAATCCAAATGACTCTATGGCTAAATTATTAAAATTAGGGCTTCAAACCTACAAAAAACTGGGTTTAGGTTCATTCACACGTCCAATATGTTAAAATTTAGAGGGTTCAGGGTTGGTTTGGGTTTAAAATTTTAATATAATGTATAGATACATAAATATTTTTTTCTTTAATTTTTAAATAGCTAATGACACAAAAGGAAAACATTAAAAACTAAACTTAAATCCAATTTTTCACTAGATTCAGGTTCAAGTTAGGTTTGAACCTCTGCTACCTACACACAGGATTTAAACCCAATCCTGAACCAAACCTGAACCCCCTGAATTTTAACATATTGGACCTGACCCAATTTTTCATGGGTTTGCAGCTCTGGTTAGAATGAATAATTTGTTGTTGTTAGGTGCCTTCAAGCCGTATCCGACTCATAGTGACCCTATGTATAACAGAATGAAACATTTCCTGACACTATGTCTGTATTTCTCTGCTATTCGCAGGGTTTTTATTGGCAGATTGTTGTGTGATTGTATCTAGGAGTGGGCTGCCAGGTCCTTCTGTTTTTGCCACTAGAGGGATCAAGTCCAGGGCCTCAGAGAGTGCAAAGCAGCACTCTACCAAATGAGCTAAACCCCAGCTCAGAATGAATTATAGCACATACCAAGTTTACTAGCTATAAAGTCTTTATACAATGAATTAAAATTCAATATAATAGCAAACATAAAATTTCAATAAACTCATTTATAACAGCATAAAAAAGAAACCTAGAAATTAATCTAAGACTTAATAAAATGTTATGTTTTTGGCAAAAGATATAAAGTAGAGGCAAACAAATTCAGAAATATACCAAGACCTTGTATTTGAAGATGCAATACTACAAAAGTATATTTTTCTCAAAATTGGTCTGCAGAATTAATGTAATCCTATTTAAAATCCCCAAAAAGTTCTCTTTATAATATTAGAAGATGATTATAAAATTTATATTAAAACTCACAAAATTTGTATATTCAAGGTAATCTTGAAGAACATAGCCAGAGGACTCCTGTGCTGAAATTAATATTTTTTATTAAGCTGCAATAACTATGATCATGATACTGAGAGAGAGAAAGAGACCAACAGAATAATAATAAGTAAGAGTTCAAAAACCAATCCACCAATATATGAACATAATATATGTTTGGAATATGAGAAGTAGTACAACATATACACAGAATAAATGAACTCTTCAATACACGATGCTTGAATTAGTTATCCATGCAAGGGAAAAAAACAAAAACAAAAACAAACAAATCTAGCCTACATATCACATATATATTCCAAAAAAGGGAAACTTCAGTGCATTAAAGAAAATGTTTCCAGATAAACGAGTTGCAGAAAAGAGTAAAGAATTTAAACTGACTTATAAGACAGACTCTGACACATACAATTACTTTGTTAAGAAAATATGAACATATATTATATAGGTCACTATTTTAACACAATCAGTTTTAAAACAGTTTAATACTCCAAATCTAAGCAATATTGACTGTAAGCAATAATAATAACCTGCAGGATTTAAAATATATTTTCTAAAATGGATGTAATTAAAACATATGACAACAATAGCAGAAAAGATGAGACAGTAAAAAGAATTAAAATGTTTAAGATGCTTACAAAATTCTTTTTGATCTTTACAAGTGAGGGCTTCATGTTATTAGCTATAGGGTAACCATTTAAAGAATAGGAAAAGCTGGGCGCTATGGCACAATCCTATAATTCATGCAATTTGGGAGGCTAGGGCAGGAAGATCGCAAGTTTAAGACCAGAGGTACCCTCTGTAATGTCTCCAAGTTAAAAAAAAAAAAAAAAATGGGTGGAGATTCACCTAGTGGTAGAACACTTTCAAAATATGTGCAAGTTCCTGAGTTCAACAGCCAAGTACTGCTCTCCTCCCTACAAAAAAAAGGGGGGTGGGGAATAATTCATGTGAAGTGCTCAGCACAATGTCTAGCATGGAGTAGGATTCAAGTAAAACAACAATTGTTGTTATTGTTAGGTGCCCTCGAGTCGGTATCGACTCATAGTGACCCTCATAGGGTTTTCAATGGCTGACTGTTTCGGGATTGCCTTGGGAGTGGATTGCCAGGCCCTTCTCCCATTTTTGTGGTGCTGGGAATTGAACTCGGGACCTCAGAGACTGCAGCGCAGTGCTCTACCCACTGAGCTAAATCCCAGCCCCAAAACAACAGAAGACAAAAATTACATTATCCATTCAACAATGGACTTAAAATCCAATCTAAATAAAAGATAAAACTTTAAAGTATTCTAATGCATAAAATTACTATCTACTCAAATCATATTTTTAAAAGTTTAAGCCATTTTTCTATTTAGAATTATTTTTTACCATGAATTATTTATAGCACATAACAGAAAACACTTACAGAAACTTCACGAAAATCTGGAACTATAGTATCAAACATTAAGAGTTCTTTCTTTATTACCTCCCTAGAAGCTGGTCTATATCCATAGCCAGATGGCAAATTTTTATCTTCTTCACAGCCTTTGGCTCCTGGACTAAAGTGTAATTCAACATGAAAGCGTTCTTCTGAGGAAAGATCCTAAAAAAATATAAAGGAATATTTTTACAGTGAAGAATTTCAAGTTTTTATTTACCTATGGTAAAACACACAAATCAAAAGCTCTATTACCTTGTTAGGATCCTCGTAAAGCATGATAACAATCTGAGTCATGTAGTTGAGTTCATTGACAACATTTAAATAATCCATAGCTCGCTTCCACTGTTCATCCTTTGATTCCTAAACAAAAGGTTTATGGTTAACATCACACACATAGATGAATACTTAAGTGCACAATCTTTCAAAATAACCTCACTACATTTAAAAGTCCTTTACTAATAGTACTAGAAATTCTAGCGACAACTTTTTTCAAAACAGCTTATAAAAGTAAAAATAAAGCATCTCTTGAAATATGACACTCACCAATGAATTCTGAGGAAAAGGTATAGTTTTTAACCTTTTAAGTCTAAAAGTATCTAGTAAAGTATCATGCTTCAAAACAGAATTCTATCCTGAGAGTACTGTTTTACCCCCCACTATCGTATAAGTATATATCATATGACCATCAGTAAATACCCCTTATTCACACTGCAGTGATTCTAAAAATCCAGCAGGAGGAGGCATATATAAATTCTATTGATCTTACCATCCCCTTTACCATTCCTCCATTTAGAGAAATATTGATTTTTAAACATGAAATCGTAGAGCATCAGAACTGAAAAGGATCTTAGAAAACATGTACTACATGTATTTGAAGTAGAAAATTCTAGCTGAAAAGGCAAAACTACCCAAAATACAAAGCCTATGATTAATTGCCAACAAGGTCTATGTAAAATTATGTACATCACAGATAATTTTCCTTCACTGTATATATGTCATGAACATTACAAATATATAGAAGTACTCAGTAATATTTGTATATAAGACTACAATACTGTGAACTTCAGTGTAGAATATGAATTTTTCTAAAAATACAATTGAGATCACATGTTATGTACCTTTTTAATTCAGTACATATTTCCTTTTTATTTTAGACATTATACATTGCTTAATGACACTGACTGGATGGCACCTAACAACAACATGGCTTAACTATGCAATGGTATAAAGTAAAAAGTGAATCTTTGTATGTGTATGCTTATGTGTATATATATGTTTGGAAGATGATATATGCAAAGATTTGTATTTTTCAAAATTGAATAAGAAAAACATAAATTAGTATACCATTACTACTCACTAGATGCTAATTACTGAAAATGGTGAGTTTAAACACTAAAAATTTCATTAAGAGATGAATTATATTTTGTGATACTATACTATTAAGAGCCATTGAAAACCCTATGAATAGCAGAGAAGCACTAACAATACTGTTTCACCTGTTGTATGTCGGGTCGCTAAGTCAGACACCAACTCAATGGCACCTAACAACAACAACAACAACAACAAACTATTAAGAAGACCATCTAATTTTAATGTTGCAGTTAGATTTCGCTGGGTCTGTTCTATAAATAGATAAGATTAAACAATATTTAGTAGTATCTTCCTGAATACAATCAATATACAAGTAGCCACAACAATCTTTTTTAAATTAAGTCCTCTTAGACATATAATCTGAAATTTAAGAAAAGACATGTAATCTGAAATTTTGTTTATAGTATTAATTCCTGAATGAGCCTTTTAAAAAACTAATAATGGAGAGATTTTACAAGTTCCTTCTGAGTAATCAAAAATTTCAACTAGGAAGAAATTGCATAAGATTTTAACTGTATTATTTACAGATTCTTATAAGTAAGAAGATAATGTAAATCAACTTTTACAAAAAAAAAAAAACAGGACATCATTTGGGTACAGGTTTAACATTTTCATTTTAGTAAATACATCTATTTTCCATGAAAGTACACATTTTTAAAAGAATGGAGTTGTTTTTGTTTTATACATGAAGCCTAAATCCAATAAACCAATAAACTCTAGCTCAGGTGCCACTACTCTACTCTACGCTGTATCATCTTTCTTTAGACCACTGATTTTCTTTTCCTCATACTCACTCTTACCTACCTACTCTCCACACAGCAACAGAAGTCACTCACTTCCCTGCTTAAAATCTTTCCAATCCCCTTAGAATACAAGACACTCGCTCTCTGGCCTTAACTGTGCTTACTTTATTCATCACTCACGACTAGTTTCTAGATTCCTCATATTCTTTCTACCTTCTTTATATATAAGAAGATCAAAAAGGAACCATGTTAGAGATGTATAGTTTCTCCCAAAATTATTACTACTGGATATATACTGTATTACTGGATATAGAAACTCTTGCCTTGCTAACTGATGGTCATTTTTTTCATACGCTGTATCTTTCACTGAAGCTCTACTAATCTACATATGTACGCAAGGACGTCATTTTGCTATTCCTTAAAGAGATAAAGAAGAAATCAAAACAAAAAAGTACATATGATTTGAAATTTTGGTGCAAATAGAACATAAAAATAGCCTTAAATAATTCTGAAAATAATTATTCTCAAGGCCCAATAATAAGATTAGGCAGCAAGAGACACATACTGAATTATCACTGCCCTTTATATAAAAGCATAGAAAAAAATAAATCTGAATTTCCTTAAAGATCACTTTGTACACAAATGTACACAGATGTATAGACCAATAAAGTCTGAAAAATAAAGAAAAATTCTTATCTTTTCATAAATTTAAAGATGAGATGCTTACTTCAAGTTCATGCTGCAACATGATATGCCTGGAGTGGGTGGACTGGGGATAAGGTTAAATGAATTTTGCATATGGGAAGAGTATGGATTTGGGGCAATGAGCATATTGTTGCGGATGTATTTTCCAAATATTGCTGCCATGTAAACTTTATCCCTACATACTTACAATCTCACAGTGACACTTTATTCATCTACTGATGTGGGTTATTTTTCCTCCCTTTGAACCTGGATGGATCTCTGTGACTGGCTCAACCAACAGAACTGAGTAGAAGTGACACTGTATGATTTCAGTAATTAGGTCATGGAAATGCTTACATCTTGCTATCCTAGGAAGCTGATTCATGAAATCCAACTGCATTTTGAGGAAGGTGGTCACACAAAGGGGCCAGATAATGTTGTTCTGGTTGACAACCCCAGCTGAGGTCGCCATGGGCAGTATCAAGCACTAAACATGACAGAACGCTTCTGAGATGATCTGTGTCCCAGCTACTGTCTGACTGCATTCTCATGAGATTCTCAGTGAATCTGCCTAATTAATCCCAGGTAACAACAACTCTCAGAATTGTGAGAGAGAAAAATAAATGGTTGTGGCTGATGTAAGCCAATTCATCTTGATATATTATTATATGACAGAGGGGTATGTCTAATCAAATACCAACTCCTGTCAATTCTGACCCCTAAAATTACTCAAATTCATCACCTTCTCTTCATCCCACTGCCACTAGTCTATAAAATGACCTAACTTTGTTATTGTTTGCTCAAATGGGTCTTCTTTAAAGGAAAGTGAACAAGTCTTTATTCCTCAAATTCAGCAAAGTGCTTGATATATAGTAAACCCTTGAGAAATGATGGTAAATCATAAAAATTAGTGATCTAGCCAGGCACAGTGGCACATACCTCTAATCCCAGTGAGCGACTTGGGAGGCTAAAGATTGCGAGATTGAGGCCAGAGGCAGCCTGTGTAACTAAAGAGACCTTGTCTCAAAATTAAAAATTAAAAAATGGGCTGGGGGTGCAAGCCAGTGGTAGAGCACTTGCAAAGTTTACGCAACTGTTCAACCCCCGAGTACTGCAATTTCTAAAATTCCACAGTAAAAATGGAAGAGTTACTGATTCGATTATAAACTCAAAGAAACATGTTTGACAGACTGGATTAACTTATCCTACTTACATTGCATAAGGCACCATAGCGAAGAATAGACAGTAAAGAATGTACATGACTTTCACTGGTAAAATATAATCTGGTACGGACATGACGTTCAGGGGACAGAACACCTCTGGAATACCTAAAGTGAGAAGCAGACAGCATTAAAACATAACTATAAAATCAAAAGTTTATTACCAAATAATTTTATAAAAAAGAATTTCTCCTTTTTGTTCAGAATTTATTCTTAGTAGAAGTAAAAGTCCATAATAAATAAATCCCTCATTCTTCTAACCACAACTGAGTTCTTCCAAAATGAGGCTAAGTGAAATTAACTAGGCCCTCTGAGATTATTCAGAAAAGATCAGAATTAACATTAGTCAAGTTCACTGTAAAGAGGTGATTTTAGCTCCTCTAGTAGGTCTGGGATTTAGCTCAGTTGGTAGAGTGCTGCGCTGCAGTCTCTGAGGTCCTGAGTTCAATTCCCAGCACCGCAAAAATGGGAGAAGGACCTGGCAATCCATTCCCAAGGCGATCCCGAAACAGCCATTGAAAACCCTATGAGGGTCACTATGAGTCGGATACCGACTCAACAGCACCTAACAACACAACAACAAGTGGCAATGCAAAGGTCAAAGACCTAAAGATGCTCACAAACACTAATGTTGCTAAATAGGGTACACTGATGATCCCATGGGAATGATGATACCTCTTCTCTTTTCCCCATTCACTCTAGTTTTTCTCTAAATTGGCACCTCCCAACTTAAAAAAAAAATCTTAGTTGAGCTAAGTATGGTGTAGTAAGCCTGTATTTACAACACTTGGGAGGCAGAGGCAAGACCATAGCAAATTTAAGGCCAATCTGGGATATACAGCAAGTTCTAGGCCAGCCTGAGTATATATTCAGACCTTGACTCAAAAACCCAACATGTGGGGATGTAGCTCAGTGGTAGTGCCATGTGCCTAGCATGTGTAAGAGCACCATAAAACAAAAGAAAAGAAAATCTTGGTTGAAAATTAATAGGAATACCTAGGTAATTCTATTTCTTGTTGTTAGGTGCCATCAAGTTGGTATCTGACTCAGCGACCCTACATACAACAGGCAAAACGGTATTGATACTATTTCTCTGCTATTCAAAGGGTTTTCAATGGAGGACTGATTTTTAGGAGTGGGTTGCTGGGTCCTTCTCCCAAGCCTACAGCACCTAGTGTTCTCAGGTGGTCTCCCATCCAAGTACTAACCAGGTCCAACCCTGTTTAGCTTCCAAGATCTAACAGGATCAAAGGGCACAGTGGTACAGCTGCAGGCAATCCTACTTCTACAATATACCAAGTTATACACTCCTAATTTCTACATAGAAATACCAAAAAGTAATTTAGATTTGAAGTATGCAAAGATAAATGCCTATAAATTTAAACAACTAGTAGAGTCTCTTACACGGGATGGAGTTTATTTACAGTGTCATCATCTTGTGTCCTCTGAAGGTCTGAGCGAATTTTTCTAACTAGAGGAGTACAGTAGCCTTTGGCAATCTCGAGTTTTTCAGCTTTAGTTATACCATATTCCTGAGCAGAAAATACATACTATTAGAAAAGAGCATGACATAAAGCTATAACAAATGCACTCCTGAATTAAAGAATTCTAGTCACATGCAATTATTATATTAAGCATTTTTGAACATTACACAACTAGCTTGCATTTTTACAAATGCAAATATACTATTTTTCAGGCTATTAATTATAATTAGAAGGATTTTTTAGTATAACTAAAAAAAGCAAGTAAGTTCTGAAGAGGGGAGGATGAATGGATGAATGAAATCTTTATGAATAGCATTTAACTCAATTGGAAGGCTTAAAATATAAAAACAACTCTAAAAGAAAGAAATATTGAAGTCAGAAAAACTAAAGCACAGAACAAAAAGACAATTAACATGAGAAGGAATATAAATTAAATTCATGAGATTTTTGTCCATCCTAATGTCAAAGATTAAAAAGCCTAACATTTTCTTTCAAAGCCTTTGGCCAATATTCCTAAAATTTTAACTAGCAGTGAACAAAGATGTCATGAAATTATCAGATTTGACATCTATAATCTATGAGTTCATTAGAATGAGGAGGAATTGGTACAATGTGAAGTGTCAAGAAAACACAGTAATTATAAAGTAATTGCAACTAAAAATTAGGGTTCAAAGTCACATATTAGAAAATGACCCTATTTTAGAAAAATCTGTGTTACAGATGGGAAGACAATTGAAGTTGGGGACAGAGGCAGAGAGGAAGAAGAATATGGAAGAAGGAAGAAACACACATACTCTCTTTTCCTCAAGTTCATTCTGGGATTCCATCTTTTTTCTACTAGCAGATATCTCCATAAAGATTCAGGCGGCAAAACATCAGCATAGGTAACAGATTTTAAAACTGCCTAATGAAGAAAATGCTGACTCAGATGGAGTACCTATGAAAACTGAACTTCTTTGGGTTATTTACCATAAACTTAGTTTATTTTCCTAAATTCAATCAATAATCTCGTCAATACAAATGACTGTGAGTTAGGCACATGTTATAGTTTGAATATAAAAGTCTCCCAAAGCTCATGTTTGAATGCTTAGTCCCTAGTGGGTAGTGCTGTTTTGGGAGGCTGTGGACTTTAGGAGATGGGCCCTAGCTAATGAAGAAAGTCACTGGGGGTGGGGATTTGAAGGTTACCAGGCCCCGGGTTGTGGTATGTCTGTCTCTGCCTGCCCCTCCCTCCAACTCTAATTCTCTGTCTTTCTCCTCTCCCTCTTTCAGCCCACTGTGATGTGATAATGAAGAGCTGCTGCCACTGCCTCCTGTTCCACCATGCTTACCCAGTCAGTGTTGTCTAAGAGCTTCTGAAAATGCAAGCTAAAATAAATCTTTCCTCCCTTAAATTGTCTCTGTCAGGTAATTTTGTCACAATGATGCAAAAGCTAACTAACACAAAGGTACCACAGATTAGGGTCCTTAATGTGCCTAAATCTGACCATATGGTATTTAGGCCCCTGGAACTGGTTTGCAGAATTTGGAAGGATTTGGAGATGCAAATTAGAAAAGTTCTAGGTTGCTACAAGCAGAGCTTAAATGAGTAATTCTAGTGGGAATTCAAAGGACCAGAGTGCCAAGAAAAAGAAAGACAGTGCTCATGGTGTTTTAGAGGGAAAAAAAGACACTACTGGGAACTGGACTAGAGGCCATTTGTGTTAAATTCTTGAAAAGGATTTGTCTTAATTTTGTGTGTCCTAAAACTCTGAGTGAGGTTGAATTCAAAAGGAGTGGACTAATTAATTTGCCAGAGGAAATTTTAAGACAGCTTAGCATTGAGACAGTGGCATAGTGACTACTGGCTACTGTTAGCAAAATTGACAGCGAGGAAAGGAGGAAAAAGCAGAGCAGAAAGATCTGAAAATTGTACAGTGTAGCCAGAAAAAGAGTCCATTTAAAGTGGACAATGATCGTGAACTGAAGCCCCAACTGAAGGAAAGGTGGTTTGAGCGCAAATCATGAACTGACCAGAACCTTCCCATTGAAGCCTCTAGGGTATAAAACCACAAACTCATCTGAAAGACTTTCCTTTAAAATAAGAGTTGCTCCAGGGCATCCTGCTGCTGGAAAGGGGCAAACTAGGGACATGTTCTTGCTGGTTCTGCTATCCAGACACTCAGAGGCCACTGCAACCATGGTCCAATGGGGCCAAGCTACTGCTCAAGCTGGCAGCAGAACTTGATGTCATCCACATAGTGCTCATTTTGCAGGCATTGAGAATGTGAGAGTTACAGGGTTATGGGGGTTTGCACCAAAGTTTCAGAAAAAGGGCTGGGAGGCCAGGCAATGTGTACCTGGGTCAAGTTCCCTGTGGATAGCACCTGAAAGGGCAGTATGTGAAGACAGAAGGTGAAGTGTAAGCTGCAACAATACCCCAGGATGTTAGAAATGTCAGCAACATGAATGTCTGCTGAGGATAGCTCCCAGCAATGAGTGGAGCCAGCCCAAGGGGACCTTGTGGCTTGAAAATAACAAGGCCATAGGGATTGGGTTGCTCAAGCCTCTTAGAGCCCAGATGATACCACCATATTGCCACATGCCAGACATGGAACTATAGGATTTAATATTTGCCCTATTGGATTTTGGTCTTGCTGTGGTCCAGTCTTTCCTTCTAGCCTCCTGTTCTTTCCTTTTAGAATGGGAATGCTTACTCTGCACAACTGTATATTGGAAGTATGTAACTTGTTTGTTATTTTACAGGGGCTCATAACTAAGAGTTTGCCTTGAGTCTCAAAAGAGACTTTGGACTTGGGGTTTTAGACAATGTTGGGACTGTTAAAACTCTGGGGACTCGAGGAGAGGGACTAATAGCCTTTAAGGGGCAGAGGTGGAATATTATGTTTTGAATATAAAATGTCCCCCAAGGCTCCTATTTGAACACTTGGTCCATAGTAGGTGGTGCCATTTTGGGAGGCTGTGGAACTTTGGGAGATGGGACCTCGTTGTCTGGAGTCTCTCTCTTTCTTCTTTTCTCTTTCTTCTCCTTTTCCTTCTCTTCCTCCTCCTCTTTCCTCTCCCCGCCCCCCCCCACCCCGACTCTCTCCCTCTGCCTCTCTTCTTCTCTCTGTGCTCTAGTCTATCATGATGTGGAGCTGCTGCCGCATGTAACTGCCAGTGTTCCACCATGCCTTCCTGAAACCCTCTGAAATTGTGAGCTAAAATAAATCTTTCCTCCCTTAAGTTGTCTCTGTCAGGTACTTTTGTTGCAGTGACACAAAAGCTAACTTAACATAATACACAAGTGATATATATATATGTGTGTGTGTGTGTGTGTGTGTGTGTATTATACATATACGTAATATATATAATATATATACACACATATATATGTATGTAATTGTGAATATATACAGAAACAAAAGAAAAATATCAGAATCAAAAAATCATCAGGATATACTTTTTTTACAAACTTGTTTTAGCAAAGTGTAAGGAAACAAGCATTTTAATTCGTGGTTGATCTGGCTAAAAATATGATTAAAGAGTTCTGGACCTACAGATACAGTGTGAGGTATATGGAAAGACTTTCAAAGAAAGGGAAAGAAAGTTATTCTTGTATTCACACCATTCAGTCATTAGGAATAATAATGTATAGAAAGCTTTATTGACAAGGAAAAATGTTCTTGATGCTAAATGAAGGAGAAAAAATCAGTTTTAAAAAATGCTTTTCCTGATTTCATTTGGGTACAGAATCTGTTATATATATATGCATACAAAGTTAAAGCAGGAAAATAATGGAACACGTGGAAAGATAAAGATTTATGCATTTATGCATTAATATATATAATGCTTTATATGCATTAAATAAGAGGCTCAATTTTTTGAGAATTGTGACTGGTTAGAAAATAAACTGCTGAATCTATTATAGCATAAGTACCTATCATAATTAAAATTAGTTTAACCATTAAAATAATTAAAATAGACCAATTTGTCATATGCAAACTTATAGATATAAAAATCAATTCAATTTAAAAGTACAAACTGATTTTTAGAGGCACAGTAATGCTTTCCAGTACACCAGGATGTATATATTTTTTTCTCACACAAACAGTGACACTGTCTTAAACTACATTAATTTTTTTCTTAAAAAAGTTAAAGTTACACATATTTCACTGTCATTAAGTCTCAAAATTTAAACAAGTCTTGAGAATATAGCATTTGAATATGGGGTGTACACAATTTTACTTTTTTCCATTCAACTAAACTATATTCTCATGATAAATTGTTACTGTAGGTGTTTATAACTTAATTAAATTTCTAGTGATTGAAATGTATGCATTTTGCCTAAGGGTTTTGGACGTATAAGGACTAAAATAACAAAAGAAATTGATACTTTCTTAAATGAATCCAACATCCGATTTAAAAAGGAAGAAATTCCAAGTTTCTGCCACAGTAAGGACTATCAAACCACAAAGTTAAGGAGGTGAACCCAAGCTTTTCTTCCCTCAATTTATAAAATAAAGTTGGAAATCCAGGAAAGCATTATTAAAGAAAGACTTATGGTTTTCAGGTTATTCATTTACCAAATTAGGACTGATTCCTAGAGGCTTAGGTGTAATTTTTGTCCTAAGAGTCTCAAGATTTTAAAAATACATAATTCATCCAAGAAAAATAATTTTGGAGATGTCTTTGAGTAAATCCCAAGACTGTTGTGGAAATCTAACCTAACAGCAGGAAGGAGAACTACTGTAATACAGAGAGAACATCTGAACTTGAAGAATTACTTTAAAAGACAACTGATTGCTCAAACTTTAGATAACTTATATAAATTTCTACAGTTTCTTTTACCTATGATACTTTAAAAAGTTTATTATGAATAGTTAAACCACAAACACATACAAGTTTCTTCAGCTATCTATAAACAATATACCTGAAATAGGTATACAGTGTAAGACGGACAAATTATCATCAAAAACTTCACTAACACCTGAGTATTCTTTTAGGCCCATTTCTTAGAAAACAATTTTTCATTCTGAATCCTAAAATGTTCTATATATTTAACAGAAAAAGTAGATAGGTATTTACAAGTGAGGCTATTTGAACTTTCATTCATAATTTTTATCTTTTCACATATTTCATTATTTTCCTGCTTTTCAGTTGAAATATCTGACCCTCTCCAATCTCTGCTTTAAGTCTAAGACATTCCTTAGTAATTTTTAGTTAGAAAACCATCCTAAAATGGCATCTGAAACTTTTTCTTCTAACATTTTTTATAAATGTTTTGTCACTTGTTCTTTTATTATCAATATGATCCTCTGCTTAACTGCATTGAGATATTTGAAATCTGATTATAACTTTATCTTCATTCTCCTATAATGAAAAGACCCACATCCTCAAAAGACTAACTACTTAAATCTTGACCTCTAAATATTTTCAAAATACTTTCACATAAGGTAAAAAGATTTACGTTTTTGTTTGTTTCTCAGTGCTAGGGATTGAACCCAAGGCCTCAGGCATTATAGGCAAATGCTCTATCCTTATACCACATTCAAAGACAGAGAAAAAATTTACATAGGGCCACACTTACCTTTTTTTACTAGTGCTTCCACAATTCTTAAGTGATTATTCCACACCACTTCCAATTTTTTCTGTTAGCATATTATTTTTCTCTAAGCCTATCAATTCTCTAATATTAAAGTCAGTACATTCTCAGGACAGTGAAACTACTCTGTATAATATTATAATGGTAAATACATATCACTATAAATTTGTCCAAACTCAGAATATAAAACATCCAAAGTGAATCCTAATGTAAACTATGAAGTCTGGGAGATAATGATATGTCCACGTAGGTTCATCAGCTGAAACAAATATACTACTCTGGTGGGGGATGTTCATAATGAGGGAGTGAGGGAGAGTGGAAGATAGGGCTACGCTTCTGTAGGGGCAGAGGTTATATGGGAAATCTATGTAGCTTCCAATCAACTCTGCTATGAACATAAAACTACGCTGATAAATCCATGTTAATAAAAATTCATTGTAATCAAACTGTTAGAAAATAAGACAATGTGATCAATATAACCAATAAAAATCAACAAAAACCAATAAATTCATAATTACTTAATATAAAAGTTATGGGGTCATGAAAATCAACTACCTTTTATCCAGTGGAAGACATTTTTAAAGTACTTACTTATATAACAAGGTACAAAAATTGATTTTTAGGAATTATTTACCTGAGGGATAACAATATCCGCTAATGCCTTCGAAAGCCTATATAATTCCATTGTATTTTCTAATTTCAAGGAACCATTATGCTGGACATCATATTTTATACAGTCATATATGTCAGGGATCTTACTAATATCGTATCTTCCATTCTTCATTTTAAAGTCTTTCTCCAACTTCGACCATCTACGTAGCATAAGCTCCAATGTTTCACTGTGGTAAAGCTGAATGTCTAAAATAACATAACATTTTTACTATAATCAACTTAAAAACTGTGATTAATACATATTAAAATGTTTATAATTAGAATTTTGTTTTGTTTTTTTTGAGACAGGCCTCGCTATGTAGCATAGGCTGACCACAACCTGGGTAACCCAGGTTGGCCTCAAACTCACCACCTCTTGCCTCAGCCTACAAAGTGCTAGTATTACAGGTGTACACCACCATGCCCAGCTCATATAATTAGAAATTTTTAAAGCAAAAAAGGTAAAACCATAAGAATCAAGGAAATATTACTATGTGGACATCCCATTAGCAACTAAATATTTTTTAGACTTGAATAAGTACTTGGTATACATATTTGAGAAGAAGGACCCGGCCACCCACTCCCAAAAACCAGTCTGCCATTGAAAACCCTATGAACAATAGAGATGCACTGACAATAGTGTTTTGCCTGCTGTACATAGGGTCACTATGAGTTGGATACTGACTCGCCAGCACCTAACAACAACAACAACATACATATTTGGGTTAAGAACTGGAACCATAGGAGATCTTTTCCATATATTATAAACTTTAATAACAATACAAAGAAAAACAATTAGAACAAAACAATACATTTACAGTTCTGAACTTTGAATAGTTATTTTACTCGAGTCACATAATGTACAGAATAAGCAAATTATCTTTAGCAGAAAAGAATCTTAGAAATTAAAAACATTTCAAATGACCCACTTATACTAGTAAGAAACTCAAGGTGTCAAAGTTTCCAACTTGTTCATCAAGCTAGACTTGGAGTCAAGGCCCATCTCATTCTGTTTGTGCCTTTTTCATATGCTGTCTTTTGTTTTATGCTGTAACAAAAACAAATTTACCTGATGATTTGGGATCTTCCATTCGATGTCTGATTTGAGAAGTCAAACTTTGAATCAAGGAATAAACTTTGTCACAAGTCTTCACAGGATTTTTAATTGAATGCATTGATTTGATAAGAGAAATGCTTCCAGATGGAGTAAGCTAAAAATGAGTAAAGTATATATTTTAAGTCTGGTTATGTTTACTTATTTAAGAGAATAATACATGAATTTTCCAGTAAATGGAGAGTAATCTACTCCACAAATTAAAATGACACTTGACATATACTACTAAGATCAAAGGGGAAGTAAAAGTCCCAGAATTTCACGTTATATACTTTTTTTTTTCTTGCAGTACTGGGGATTAAACCCAGGGCCTCATACTTGCATTCTTTGGAAGTGCTGGACCACTGAGCTGCACCTCCCAGCCCATTTTTTTAACTTTTTAAGACAGGGTCTCCCTAAGTTATGCAGACTGCCTCTGGTCTAGAACTTGCGATCCTCCTGCCTCCACCTCCCAAACTGCTGGGATTACAGGCGTGTGCCACCACACCCAGCATATTATAAAAATATTAAACCACAGTTATCATTAAATTACCCATAGATTAAAATTAAGCAGAAATACTCTAATTAAATGGGCAAGAACTGACGAAAATTTTCTGATTTACTTTGTTGTTGTTAGGTGCCATCGAGTCAGTACCCAACTCATAAGGACCCTACTTACAACAGGTGAAACAGTATTGTTAGTGCTTCTCTGTTATTCATAAGGTTTTCAGTGGCTGATCATATTTTGAGAGTGGGTTGCCGGGTCCTTCTCCCAAACCTAGAACACCTTGTGTTCCCAGGCAGTCTCCCATTCAAGTACTAACTAGGCCAGACCCTGCTTAACTTCTGAGATGTGATGGGATCAAATGCCACAGTGGTACGGCTGTAGGCTTGATTTACATTGTTGTTGTTAGGTGCCATCGAGTTGGTGCACAGCTCATAGCACAAGAAGTGAATCACTATTGTCAGTGCTTCTCTGCTATTATAGAGTTTTCAATGGTGGATAGATTTTTGGGAGTGGGTTGCCGGGTCCTTCTCCCACAATTTACGTAGTGTACACAAATATGGTTTTAACCACATGACATATACATACACATAATTACAGTAAGCCTCTATTATTATCATCAGATAATATTTTCCACATGAAGTAGTGAACTGAGTTTAAGTGATTTGCTTAAGAGCAAATGACTAATATGTTAAGAGTGGAATTCAAACACAGGTAGCCTGGCTACAGAGTTGGTGCTCTTAACCACTATGCTCTTGTACCTTTGTAAGGAATTTTTTCCAATTCAACAAAAGTCATCACAGGTAACATAATTCTACACTTCGGTTTTGACACTGAACTTAGCAAGTTATATAACCACAAGTTCTACAAATATTAAAAGTGTGATGTGACATTCCACTTCTGGTTATAGTGGACTAGATAGTTTGAACCAATCTAGCTGCTGAAAGGAAGTAAAAATCATGAGTAAAAAATTTCTGTATTTCTTCTTTAAGGAATTATGGGCTTTTGGAAGACTCCCATTTACAAGTTTGTAAAGAATTATAAAAGCCAAGAGTGGTGGTGCACCCCCTTAATCCCAGCAATCAGGAGGCTAAGGCAGAGAGATCCCGAGTTCAACGTCAGCCTGGGCAACTTGTTGTTAGGTGCTGTAGAGTCTGACTCATAGTGACCCTATGTACAGCAGAACGAAACACTCCGCAATTCTGTGCCAGGCACATGATCTTACTTATGTTTAAGCCCACTGTTGCAGATACTGTGTCAATCTATCTGGTCAAAAGTTTTCCTTGTTTTTGTTGACCTGCCACTCTCCCAAACATTAAATCTTTCTCCAAGGATTGTTCCCTCCTCCTGACTACATGTCCAAAATATGTAAGACAAGGATGGCAGTCTAGCCATCCTTGCTTCCAAGGAGCACTCTGGTTGCACTTCTTCTAGGACAGATCTGGTGGTTCTTTTGGCAGTCCATGGTATATTCAATAATTATCTCCAGCACCATAATTCAAAAACATCAATTCTTCTCTGGTCTCCTCTTTTCAATGTCCAGCTTTCAGAACCACATGATGTGACTGAAAATACGATGGCATGAAATCAGGTGCACCTTCATCTTCAAAGTGACAATTTTACTTTTCAATACTCTAAAGAGATCTTTTGTCACAGCTTTTCCCAAAGCAATGTGTCTTTTGATTTCTTGACTGCTGCTTCCACCGGTGTTGATTGTAGAACCAAGTAAAGCAAAATAATGGTCAACTTATTAAGATCTTACTATCTCAAAAATGAAAATATAGGGCCAGGCGTGGTGGTGCACACCTGCAATCCGAATGGCTCAGGAGCTGGAGGCAGGAGGATCGCAAGCTCGAGACCAAAAGGCAGTCTGTGTAACTTAGAGAAACCCTGCCTCAAAAAAAAAAAAGTTGGGGGTGCAGCTCAGTGGTCCAGCACTTGCAAAGCATGCAAGCGTGAGGCCCTGGGTTCAACCCCCAATACCACAAAAATAAATAAATAAATAAATAAATAAAAATTTTAAAAAATAAATAAAGAGGGCTGAAGATGTTGCCCAAGGTCAGTAGTTTAATTCCTAACATTAAAAAATATATAAAAATAAATTACAACCACAAAACTCAGTGGTCAGTAATCCATAAAATGAGACTGGCATTTAAGAATGTTTTTGCATTAGAAACATTTGCTGATTCTAAAGAAAAGCTAGGTAGAGCTTTAATAATCTTCTTGGATTATGGAGACCAGGTTCAAAATGAAGTCCAGGCCTCACCAAAAATGGAACTATGATATATTTTCTAGGGTTCAAGAAAGTGAGGAAACATCAGGAGTAAACCAATACACCAACAAAGTGCAGAGCAGGTTCAACTCAACTGATTGGCCCAGAAAGTTCTGTTTCTGAAACTGGCTTAAAACAATCTCAGACTGCTATAACCACAAGAACGGCAAGAATAAATGAAAATACTAGAAGACAAAATCATCTCAAGTTCAGTTTATTTCCACAAACAAATAAAATATCTATTTACAACCATAGATACTCAGGCACACAAGAAAAATGATATCATGAACATCCATCAGCAGAATAAAGAAACAGAAAAAAAGAGACACAGAAATCAGGATTAGCAAACAAAAACTAAAAATTTAGCACTTCCTATATTCCTATATTCAAGAAGATAAAACCCTGATAATCATCAAAAATCTTCAAATTATTTTTAAATAGACAATAGAGTAAAAAAAAGCAAATAGAAGCATATTAAATGTAGCCAAAGAGACATTTAGTGAACCAAAAATAGATTAGAAGATTATATACGGAATAAAGCATAGAGATAAAAGGATGAAAAAATTCCAAAGAACAGATAAAACAAAATGATAATATCCAACAAACATACATTTGGAGATTCAGAACAAAGTAACAAATGTAATATTTTTAAAAAGCTTTTCAAAGATGAAAGATATTAAACCACAGATCTAAGAATCCCAACAAACCACTAGCAAGACAAAAGTAATCTACAGGGGCTGGGAGTGTAGCTTGGAAGTGGAATGCTTACCTAGGATGTGTAAGGCCCTGGGATTCAGTCCGTATCACCACAAGAGAAAAGAAATGCTAACCTATATCTAGACATAAAATAGTAAACTGCTACAGACTGAAGATAAAAATGAAATGGTAAAAGTATCTAGGAGTTATTTTTTAAAAAAGATTATCTTCAGAGGTGAAAGAACAAGACTAGTAGCTGAACTAAGACAAACACTGGATGCTGCAGATAATGAAACAAAATTTTCTTTTTTTTTATTGGAAATTTTTAATGTACAACTTAATGTGTTTCATTCTGACATGCATTTCATTGTGGTATTTCCATATATGTGTTTCACTGCACATTGCAAAGATAACTCTCCCTTACCTTCTTGTGTACCTCCTCCCCCTTCTTCCACACCCTCACCAAAGGGCTGTCTTCTACATTGCATGTCTTTTTGTGGGATTATTTTTCTATAGACCCTTGCATCCCAATTATGTTTAAGGTCCAAACTTTTTTCTGTAGTGAAAATTTTCAGTGCAATCAAAGAAGTGAAAGAAAACGAGTGCCATGGAAAATGTTTAACAACAGTAAAGATGAAACAAGACAACTTCAGAAAAACAAACAAACCAATAATAATACCAAAATAAGAATTCACCACCAGAAGACTCACTAGTAGATTTACTATACTGCTTTTCATACATAAGGAAAGTGATCCTACCTGGAAGCTTTGAAATTCAAGAAAGAATAAAATTAAAAGGCCAAACTATACCTCTGGCAAAGAGGCTGACTAGAATGCAGGCTGTGCTTCCCTCCCACAAAGAAAGACCAAAAGCAAAGAATAAACAGTTATTACATAGCTAGAATATTTGGAGGAGAGCACTGGAATGTAATGTGGATGAAATGGAGAATCTGTAAAATAAGGAGACTTACGATGGCCCCAAGAAAGAAGAAAATAAAGTGTCTTGCATTGACCACTCTATTGCCACAGTCTGGAATCCTTTGAACTTGGAAAAGTCCTTCCGTTGATGGGGAAGAGGTAAATGGGAATCTCCTGAAAATCCCCAATGACACCTGAAGTTTTTGCATATGGAGAGTCCTACAGCCCCGACAGGCCCTAAGCCCAGTTTAGGGAACTGCCAGGGGTACACACAAATGTGAGTTCAGTTCAATTGTATACCTGTCTTCACCTTTAGCTGCTGCTGCATAGTGCCATTTTGAGACAAAGCCCACCCACGTGCTGCCTC
Source organism: Pedetes capensis (assembly GCA_007922755.1). Classification (NCBI taxonomy): domain Eukaryota; kingdom Metazoa; phylum Chordata; class Mammalia; order Rodentia; family Pedetidae; genus Pedetes; species Pedetes capensis. The sequence continues at coordinate 901 of VMDO01006982.1, read as the reverse complement.
TGCTGCCATATACAGTGCATCCTCACAGCTTCTAGAGTAGCTCTGCCCCTCACAGCCTGCATACATTGTGCCCCATCAGCCCACATGCTAAAGTAGTCCCACTCCTGTGTGACCCACAGAGAATGAAAGGTACCTTCCTGCTGTCATGCACACTATGATGTACCCACAAGGCCTGCTGCACCTACCCAGATTTTGCAACAGAGTGCATAGCACCAACTTGCCCATGATGTTGGAGTGGTCCAAGTACTGTGCAACCCACAGACTATTAGGCTCACTATACTCCCTTCTCAACTGCACAGTTGGCTTCTAAACAAATTATAGCTACAGAAGATACACAGACACTTCAATGCCATACCCAAGTGGAGTAAAAGGCAATGTATCATATCAAACTAACACCCTAAGACATGTCTTCAGGAGAAAGTCTTTCACTACAAAAGCCTCCTGATAAAATTAAGAGAAACAACAGATATGGTACATATGCAAGTATCTGTGCAAGGACATACGGAATATGAAATAGCAAGGTGATAGAACACCTCCAAAGGAACACAATAACTTCTAACACCAAACTCCAGGGAAAGAAAATTTATGAAATGTCTGAAAAAAAAATTCAAATAATGACTCTAAGGAAACTCAGTGAGATACAAGAGAATAGAGGTAATATAACATATGGTATGAATGAGAAGTTCAGCAAAGAAAAAGAGATCTTTAAAAAGCCACACAGAAATCTCAGAGCTGAGGAATTCAATAAAGGAAATTGAAAAAAAAAAAAAATACAGCTGAGCCAGGCATGGTGGCACATGCCTGTAATCCCAGCAGCTTGGGAGGCAGAGGCGGGAGGATAGCAAGTTTGAGACCAGAGGCAGTCTGTGTAACTTAGCAAGACTCAGTCTCAAAAAAAGTA